>JAVYIG010005847.1:0-128778 GCA_035222895.1 Strongylocentrotus droebachiensis
CTCATATGTGTAAGTATCTTAATGTCATCTTAAGTGTAAATATATTTTACATAGGAGAAATATCGAAGAGAGGTATAACGCCCTCTTTTCAATCCACGTTTCTTGTATTTTGTTTCATTCTTCCAATTAGTGTAGAAATGTATTGGCTCATCTGGAAGGCGAATGGGCGAAGTCCCTCTCCTTTTGAGAATCAAATCGTCACTTCAAAATCAGGTTGGAAAATAACTCCCATCCCACCCACTCGGTAGCTTCTGAATCTCATATTCCTTTCAGACTTAGAAACCTTAACAAAAGAAACCTCCTCATCTTTTGGACAATCAAAATAAATATATCCTCAATAGTATTCTCTCCTGTACATTCCAGACATCTGTAAGTGATATAGAATACCTTTATATTTAAAATGACCATCTATTGCCTTTATTCATTTATTTTCCAGCTGTGGAAGCTGGTGGTGAGATAGTATTCCGGGGTCAGATGTTCATACCTCCTCTCAGCCAGCGCTACAGTCATAGCGGTATGATCATCAAGTATCTAGCTGATGCCTTCCATAACAAAGAACATATCTGGGTTCTCTCTGGCCTACCACTGCGGTCTTAGATGTATCTGTGATCTTACTACACAATCCTAGATATCTTGGGAGCAGGGTGAAACCAGATATCACATGGGAGTTCTATGCTCCCGTTACGGAGCCTGTCAGATATTAGTAAGTTAAACAATTTGCATTAAAGAAATTATATTGAAAAACTATTTTTGCAGCCATTAATCTTCTATACATTGAATATATTATAGTAGATGGTGAAGTCAACACTATTTCATCAACACGTTATTTGTGATAAGTAATGCATATTATTTTAATCCGTTTTGTGATACGATCGCGACTGTTTCATTATATGAAAAATGTTTTTACATGACGGGATAGTACCGAAGCACGCATCTGTTCATATTTTAAAAGATAATAGTCTTAATCAAAGAGCATCTAAGAATGTTTAAGAAGGTGGAATGCGTGTAGGCTTTTCAATCTAGATACATGCTATGACACATGGCTTGTATTTTAACCCTATAGAAGCCCGATATTTTTAGAAAATGACATGTTTTAGAACACAACTTTATTTGACGTTGGTTTTGGTTTCTACAATATAGTGGAAATTAAGGCAACA
The DNA here is from genome assembly GCA_035222895.1 of Strongylocentrotus droebachiensis. Classification (NCBI taxonomy): domain Eukaryota; kingdom Metazoa; phylum Echinodermata; class Echinoidea; order Camarodonta; family Strongylocentrotidae; genus Strongylocentrotus; species Strongylocentrotus droebachiensis. The sequence continues at coordinate 1,158 of JAVYIG010005847.1, forward strand.
TTTTGTGATATGGCACTGTGTATAACTGACGGTACCACCTCCGAGGAGAAAATACTTTCTGTTTATCTAATTTAAACCTGACATACTATTCTTTTATATTCCAACAAAGTTATTTATTGATCCGTTGTTATTTTGGTTGTTTATAGTTGGCAGCATGAGATGATAAGTGGATGTACAGTGACGTGTGGAGGAGGGATCAAGATCAGACGAGTCTTCTGTGTAGAGGTAACATTCGACATTAACTCGTTAAGAATGTTCATATATATTTATCCATGTAAAACATTCATATCCATTGAAATGAATAAGTATGCTAGTAGAGCAACTATCATTGCAATGCAATGGCCATTGAGATTTCATATGGATGCCCCCCTCCCCCGTTAGAAAAATTGAACATTGTATATTTAAAAAAATTAATGTGAATGAACTACATTTCGACAAAAAGGAAAGATTAAGAAGATATTCACCTCCCGGAAGATTATATCTGGCCATTTTCTTAGAAATAAGAAATATTGGTAATTTGTAACACATAAAATTAATAGCTTCTTTGATAGATGGCGCATGTTTATAAAGCATCGATGATTTAATTCCAAATATATATGATTTACACAAGGAACCTATTTTCTCTGTATCTATTCAGAATATAGGAGGTGACGCAGCTGAAGTGAGTGATTTATTCTGCGACTCGACCAAGAGACCATCAGAGCGTCGTAGCTGTCAAAACCAGCCTTGCCCCGTACCTGTCTGGGTCGTTGGACAGTGGAGTCTAGTATGTCAATTCATCAAAATTCATTAATTGATTCCAAAAATGTACCCTTTAGCTGATTTTTATACTGCTTTACTTTTGGTTCAAGCAAAAGTAACTCTAATCATGCTTATCTGAAATAGAACTTTCCGTGCCGTAAGATGACTTTATAATGTGAGATTTGATGTGATAGTCCCAAAACCGCCAGTAGCGGATCCAGGTTTTTGTTGAGGTGGGGGGGGGGGGGGCACAATAAAAATATGAATCTGTGACAAGCAACAAAAAAGAAAGAAAAAGTCAGGAGTTTATTTTAATGTGCCTTTTTGGAGTCGAAAATTACTGCCCAAATAAAGTTCAATCAGGGACAATTTCTTTTACATAATGTGTGCTTCATCTTTTCTAGATTTTTTCCAAGGAGCACGTGCCACCCCTTAGCCACCCTCCCCTGTATCTGCACAATAACAAGAATTCATGATTAGCTGTGGATAGATATAAAAGTAATGAAGCGCTGTTATCACTTGAAGAATTATTCCTTGCAATGCGCTGTGCGCTGATTACGGCTGCCAGAGCTAAAGCTAGGGTAATCATTTCCAATGCTCTTTGGAAGCGCATAGCGACGTTATAATTATAATGTGATATTCGCTATAAAAGAACCGAATATTATTATTATTATTATTATTTTAAAAAAGAATGAAAGCAATAAAATATAAAGTGGAAGAATGAGGCATATATATTTATATACAAAATACAAATATATATATGTATATATAAATATATTGATATGATTTTACTCTTGCAGTGTTCAGCTACATGCAATGTAGGTAGGAGAAAGCGTGCCATAGCGTGCCTTCTAAATACAACAGGAGAACCAGTACCTGACTTATGTGATCCGAACCTCAGACCTGCCACTGAAGAACAGTGTGTCGAGGCACCTTGCCCCAGACCTATAGACAGTGAAAATGGTATGTGCACGCTGCTGCGACAACTTGCATGTAATTGTCCTGTATTGAATACTAATGCATGCTGCAACTATGAACAACAAAATTCTCACACGACTAACTCTGAATTAAGACTCATGCATGTGCATTAACAAGAAATGAGATCGACTTAAAGTTATTTCAATGACCTTAAAATATATTTTTCACGAAAATTCAAACAAAATTTCATACCCAGATCTCATGATCGGCTATCTTCTTTGGGAGGAATAAAATATTTTTGAATCCAATACAGATAGTATTAGGTATTTCATAAAAATCAAAATTGCAGAATTGCGAGTCATTTGATAATGTACCGTTTCAAAAATACGTATTGTGACACGCCTTTGTTCGGTATTTCGTACTAACTGCATGCTGCACTTGTCTAACAAACCTGCTCGATTGGCTTCCTTTATTGCAATCCAGTAACCATGGTAACACCTACTACCAGCTCTTCGATGGATCCGAATCACTCGATCGCCTCGTCAACTTCGACATCGAGTCCAACATCATATGACAATGTGATCATGACGACGATTCACCAATATACAGCGCAAAGCTCAACTAAGACAACTGATGAATCGTATGGCATAGATAATGATTCCTTTAGATCCGATTCTCTTTCAGATGTAAGTGATCTGGACACTTCTTCTCAAAATGTTGCTATCCAAACTTCAGAACAATTGGAGAAAACATATCATTCATCGCCTTCCAGCGAAGTTCCAACGAACATGGCGATTACGGATGTGTATGGGATTTCTAACCGTGTTTCATCCACGAGTTCAGCGTCCCCCGTGTCAAATAATATCACATCTAAACCAGTTACTACTTCATCTCCAACTGCAGCAGCATCGGAATCGAAGACACTATCTTTTAATAGTACCCATAGCCCATCCACATCTGTATCGAATTCAACGTCACCGCATACTACAGATCCTTTATCCTCGACTTCGCCATCGATATCAACAATGCCGTCATCGTTAGCGACATCACCGTCATTACCGTCGTCGTCACCGTCTTCATCATCAATATTGTCGTCATCGTCGACATTGCTAACTGCTCTATTATCATTAGATGAAGATTACAATGGTAATGAAATGGTAGTTGATGAATCCGTATTCCTGTATTCTTCAGATGGCGATGAAAACGGAAATGCAATTGAGTTTGATGAATCTGTACTGCATTCGAATCTAGAAACAAATCGTGTGTTGTCGTCATCACTGCTAATGCAACTATCATCATCTTCTTCAGTATCATTGCATGGGAACGTGTTTTATCTCTTCATGCGAGTCAACCTCGCGATTGCATGGATCATTTTAATTATACTTATGGAATAGACAATGTATGTTGATGTTCTACAAGTTTGAACCAGTTTGATCCAGTTTCTACCGCTTTCTGCCTTGATTGGTTATGAGACAAACACGTCATCCAAAGAAACATATTTGATATTTACCTTTTCAATAGCACTACAAACTTTCTATTCGATACTTGTCCGTGAGCCTTGCCTTGCCTTGCCAGGAAATCAGCATATCGGAGACGATTCTTGAGATGATAATTGCCTGTTTATATATTGCTGCACGCATGTTAGTTTGTAGACCATATTGCTTGCCTAGAGACATCTGATCATTGTGCTTGTATTAGACCTGATAGAAATGACTGCATGATGCATCCTCTACCTCACACCCCACTTCATGCATCATTACATGGCCCTTCTTCGTCTATAGACACGTATGTATATCAACCTTATTATGATTTAGTGTGTAATATGAATTAAGAAAAAGTCACACTCTCCATCCCATCCCCGAGATATAAAATGTGTTTAATAAAATGTCAGTCAAGATTTCTCTTGAACATTTCTTGGAATAAGGGAGTTTACAGATACAATCTGCGCATGGGCAGATAAAGGTCATTTGTACCAAAAAGGTAAAACCCACAGAGATGAATACTGGATATGCGCTCATGAAAGTTATGTAACATTATTCATTTATGCACCAACGGTACATTCTATGATACGCAGGTGGAAGTATTCTTTTCAAGAGGGCAAACAAAAGGTATTCATGAAGCACATCTAGGACTTTGGCAGTTATTATTCTAAAATGCTCAAAGTGGAACTTCTCCATGTGTAAAAGATCTGTGGATATTTGGGGTCATTTGTACCATGTGCTATCTGTAAACTCCCTTATAGTTGCCCTTGTACTTATCCATGGTTATAGAGGGCGCTACCATGTTCTAAGAAGACGAAACCATCACAGACCTCCCCTTTAAAAAGAAGGTCAATCCTTTTTAAGTTCAGACTCGATGAATAGATAATAACCCATTGCAAGAGAAAACGATTCGCATAAAATTACCTCTTTTAATATTAGTATTTTAACCGATATATCCTTGTATTGTACACAAAATGTTATAGTTCTCAATTCGGAACTCCAGATATTATTTTAACGAGTGGTATATGAATTATAAATGTATAAGTGAATTCAATATGCATAAAGATGTATCCATCGTTTTCTATGCTAATTATTTCATGAATATTCATTTTTGTTGCAGTTGATATTACCTGTAACGGTTTGACGAGAAGAAAGAATGGTTACATCGATCAGATAAACAGACCGACTGGTGGAGATTCATGTACTGCTGTTATCGTAGCTCCTATTCATAAAGATATCATCTTCACTATTAAACAGATGTATATAGACTGTGATGCAGGTAAGTCTTTCTCTTTCTGAACCTTGTCTCCAAAAGTAAAAATCAGTTACTTAACATATTAGCTATTTCCAATTTGTTATGTAACTTTGGTAGTGGATTACCATATCGCTTTATGAAAAAAAAATTAGTTTCCTCATCAACTATTTTCTTCAACAACCCCAACTCTTAAAAAGTAACACACTAATTTTTCTTTCCACATGTTTTATTGACAATGAATGATATAATTTACAACGAACTATTTTCTGTAATACAAAGTCCGGATTCAGTATGATTATTGATATAGTATTGGGAACAAAATCCCATAACAGTTATGAACGCCATTTATGGTAATTATGTTTTACATATTATTTGGTTATAACATCTGAATATTGACATTCTTTGTTTAATCAATTTGTATCTTATCTTTCTCTACCATCTCTCTTTATTCTTTGTAGGTGAATCATTAGAAATCAGAATAGGAGAATCGAGGCGGAGGTTATGCGGGAAACAATACCAGGTTACTATGGAAACAGAGAGTAATGTTATAGCGATTGAACATAAAACACATAAACAAGGTCATGGCTATCAACTTCTTTATCATCTACGGAAAAGCCGACATAAAAATGGTAAGTTTAATGATAAGTCATCAGTTTGAACAATTTCTATGACAGAATCGACAGAATTTTCTCACCAATGTGTTCATAAAGAGAGGACCTTGATATTGTAAGATTAGAAATGTTATGTTTTACTTGTCTACCTCGTAGATGTGAAAGTAATGCATTTAAATGAAAAATCGTATTCATACGATATTTCTACCCAGGTATAAATCTATATGACGTATATCATCATGCATCATAGTACCATGACACATATGGCACGATGAAACCCACAGCTTGTGAATAGAGTTAAATGAGTGAATTATAATCACTAATTAATAACACAATATTACATCTGTTACAACGGCGAGACCGAGATCAGACCGACAACGGTCCGAACAAATCATTACATCGTATGGCTATGAGCTGGTAGGTGTGGAACCGGTTCGGCGGTGTTACTGCAGGATTAGAAGAGACTCCTGGTTGCGTTCATACTATACTTAATTGGGAAAAGAAGAAATTTGTTTTTATTCGTACTAAGACGTAGCACCTCTGAATATCGTGTCCTCTTTTCTCATTTATTCTCCAGATTGTGACAAACTAATAACAGACAGAAAGACAATAGTCACGAGTCCAGAGTGGCCTTCTAAGTATCCAAGCAATATGAACTGTACCTATAGGTTTATAGGAGATCCTAGTAAGAAGATTACTTTTAGGGTTAAAGTATTCAAACTTCAAGGAAAGGAACCAAGATGTAAGCACGATAAACTAGAGGTGAGTACTCAATTTCCTACAAATCTTTTTTTTAGTTTAAGAATATTTCCTTATTTTAGTTTATGATTTTTCACAAAATGACTTGATATGATTATTCATCTAGTTATTTTGTACAGGGTGTTTAAAAGTACTTAAACAATAGTCAGTCCAATTGAATTAATTACTATTATTCTTACAAAGAAAAACGCCCCAAAACACAATGTAAGCATGAGGATATATGATAATGAAACTTTGAAAACTTTTCTTCACACGTGCTCTATAATATATACAGAATAATAGAAATGAAATGTTTTTGAAGATACATATGAAATGCATCATGTTTATCTATATTCCTTTATTTCCTCCCTCTCCCTCTCTCTCTCTCTCTCTCTCTCTCTCTCTCTCTCTCTCTCTTTCTCTCTCTCTCTCTCTCTCTCTCTTTCTCTCTGTCTCTCTGTCTCTCTCTTTCTCTCTCTCTCTCTCCCTCTCACTATCTCTCTCTCTCTCTCTATATATATATATATATCTCTCTCTTTCTCTCTTTCTCCATCTCCCATTCTCTTCTTTCGGTCTACATTGTATTTATCAATGATGTTGGTCTTGGACCCTCTGTTCTTGGTATGGGTCTTGAGGTGTCTGGTCTTGAATATAACATATTTATTCATTTATTCATTAATTTTACTTAATTACGGGAACACTTGCTGCAGCCGAGTTCATGCAAGTCCATTCCTTTAAACATCACTTCGTCTTCCCATCCATGTTAAGTATTTATAACATATTTTGTGTATCTTTCAACTCTCCTTTTCACCCTTGTGCAGATGATAGATCTATTAACCAATGACAAGCTAACTCGATGTGGTACATCATCTTCTAAGTATAGCATACGTCTCTCAGGATACGATGGGTTAATTCGATTCACTTCAGATGACAATGTACAACTTGCTGGGTTCAAACTCATCGTGTATATTAAATAAAATGAATTTTTGTCATTATGCCAAAAATGTATTCATTCTCTAGAAGACTATATTGATAGAAAGCCCTACATTAGAATGGTATTGTTTGCCCAATGTTCAATTTGGATGTTGTTTCATTTGGATTTCGGAATTGGCTTGCTAGATAAAAAAGCAAACTAAGCTAATTGATCTGAATATGATGAAATGTTTTGGAAAATTGAAAATTAGAATGAGATGTGAAAGATCAATTATTACCGAGTCTTTATCATCAGGTTCCAAGTAGCATTCAAATTCCAAGTAGCAGGTATAACAAACATCTCGTTACTATATTACAAAACCTCAATAATTATGTTAACTGCATGTCTATTGGGATGATTTTGTGCCAATGTACTAGCATGTGTAGTGTATTTATTTTGAGCCTATTTTGGGACTGTTTTTTCCTCAACACCGAAACACAATAACCATTCTTCTTAAATATGATCATAATCGGTTCGGTATGAATTGAGTTATAATTTCCTCTGAAAAATTATTCTGCTGCAATAACCATAAATGTTTGGATCAGAACATAAACATACTTCTAATGTGGGGCTTTCTTATGTTTTGTTCTTGTTCGTTACACAATTCCAAAAGTACTAATTGTTGTAATTACTTGTTATTGCTATTATTGTCATTGCGTACCCTTTGGATAAGGAAGAGCGTGGTAAAGTCACAGTGTTTTACTCATTCATGTTACAAACAATTATTGCGATAGTGCATAACATTATACATCACAAACATCAGGGTCCCGTTGCATAACAATTATTATTGATGGTAACTTTGCCATCAATTACTTGATTTTGATTGGCTGTTGAGCCCTGTTACCATGGTAGTTACCATTAGTGGTAAGTTTTATGCAACAGGTCCCAGATTACCTATTCCTCTTTTTGTGGATAGGATTATGATGATTCAATTCCTTGTAATGTTGTGTCCACGTTGCAAACACTTGTTTTTTGTAAATTTGAAAATACAGGACTAATCTGCCACAAGGTCCGCTATATGTAAATACCAAATATTGCCATATTATATCATATTTTACATATTCTAATGGAAATACATTCAATGTAAATGCCATAATTCATGCCCTTTATATCTATAATGTAGATATTGATTTTAATATTGATATTTTGTATTAAAAAAAAACTATTTGGAAACAGATATTGATGAAATTGTTACAATTGCATTTTGAAGCATCATTTTGAGAAACGAAAAGGGGAAAGATGAAAGGGGAAAAGAGTTGCGGTATAATTTTCTGAAAGAAGTTTGGATACGTTTGGACATCAACGCAGCTCTGTTAAAAAAAGGAAAACGAAAAATGTATAATTTACCTGAATTGTTAGAAATGTATGTGTAAAGTATTATAGTTGTTATGTTAAACAAAATGTACGTGAGTTTGATTATTTTATTTTGTTTTAATAAATAAAGTGAAAGAAAAAAAAATTCACGCCCTTGTTTTCTTGGCAGGTATTAAGATATCTAAGTATTGGAGCATATTTTAAAGTTATTAATATTCATTGGGCTGTTAAGAAATGCAATGTCGCTGTCCACTATTTTAAGAAATAATCAAATTAATCAAAATTAATGTGGAACTATAGAATGTGAGGCTTCGCGTCTAGGGACGGTATATAAATATGTCATCGTAATCTATTATATCATTATTGGATAATATTTCTTGCCCATAATACCTCAGTTATATTTATCTTTATAGCATTTATTTGTATCAGTTATTTAGTTAATATAGTTTTCTGAAAATGTGTGGTCACGATGGTCCCATAATTACATTCTACACTAGACTTCATGGCAATCCTTCGTCACAAATCTCTTATCTATTTATTTATTTATTCATGGTATAATACAAAATATGATTAGTAGTCAACGGCTGAATCGTTCACATTGTACAAGCAAGTTTGAAAAATACATGAAATACAATATTAAAAATTGTAAAAATATACAAACGCTAGATGATTCTCAATGTACAAAAAATACTTAAATGATTTAAGAAGAACAAATCTCATAGTGAATCTCATGACAATGCGTGTATATAAAGATTTTAACAGCAGAATCATGAAGGGAAAAACGTATTTTCTGCACAAGTAAAACCATGAAAAGAATTGCCTTCAATGCAAAGTCTGGGTTTATAGGGCATATCATTTTACCAAGATGTATATATCATGTCGATTTATGTTAGTTATTTATTTTCAGATGTCAGTTTCCTTGAATATATATTTATTGTTTGATGTTACTTGCTTTCAAAACAATTAAAGTTTTATTTTTGCCGATTTCGAACCTCTATGTGCTGTTAATTTTTTTTCTTCTGTATAAGGCATCATAGCCAGGCCGGAGAATGACTAAAATAATGCAATTCTCTTGAACATGATGTCATCCTTTGTCTGAACACTCTCCCGAGAGTGATGTCGTCATGGCAACATCCAAAGCTTACATCACCGACTGTCGTCCAAGCTGGCTCACGATAAATGTATAGTCTGACTAATCATCAGCAGTACTACATGTTGAATGCATTCCTCATAGTCTCTCGTACACTGCCAATTGTACTCATGGCAAAATGTAAGTCCATTAGGCCTAACAAACAAAAAATAATGTTGTATTGCCAATTGCGACCGACCCAAATATCTTGAAATCTACTCTCTTTCTTTTTTAGAGAAACAAATGTATTCAAAACTGAGTAATATCAGCACCAAGAGGAAGTTTAAAATATTTCCAACCGACCAATTCATGTTTTGGCACCTAAAGGGCAATACAACATCTTTATTTAGGCCTTATTCTGACGTCGCGATGTTCCGTAAAAGCTGTGACGTCATGCTGATCGGCTGGCACAAGGGGCTTGTGGGATATGGAACACATTTGATGCAAACGGGTCCATCCAAACTATGGTTAAGAGGCTACGATTGGGAAATAAACAAAATAAACCTTAAATGTAGAACTTGTTACAACTGTTTGATTAATTGGAATGTTTAAAAGTCTGTCAGGTTCACGTAAGCAAGACAACAACAACAACAACAAAATGAACACCGAGTTTATTGGTTCTCGTCGTTCACAAAACGCAGTTTCGGGTGTTATTTTACGTTCCTTTGGCAAACAATTTTAAAAGAACCGTAAAATGCATTTGACCCCAAAACAGTTTTTTTTTTCAAAAGCAGGCAAGCTTTCTCCCACCAGGATTTATCATTGATATTTTGCCATACGCACAATGTACCATAAACGGAAAACTTTTATAAATTGACAAATTAATTTTGTTAGATCCCGGCGATTATAAATTTGAGTTACAAGCTTTATTATCCTATACCTAACAAATCAAATCATGGAAAATATAGATAAAAGTGATTCAAAACAAGTTACATCAGAATCAGGCATGTTTTAGTTGCTCAAATAGAATGTGTTTGAAGAGACGACTCAAAGAGGTTGAAAAATCCCCACCCCCTGCATTTTGAATACTTACTATGTTCCATAGCTAGCGATGAAGAAGCTTACGATGACGCCGACCAAGTCGTCAATGATAGCCAGTGTCTCTGATGATTCGCCTAGAACGGAGACGACGATACCAGTGATGGCCAAGATACATGCAGCTAAAGAATTCACTCCTTCGTGAGAACAAAAAAAAACACAAATGAAACTGCATTTTAGGTCCTAAAACTTTTCGAAGATTTAATCGTTAAATCATGAGGCCATTCTGGCCAGGGTATATACCCCTAACTAAATAGAGGGAAAGCGAATTCCATGGATTAAAAAGGGGAACATTTGGGAAGCCCATTCGCATTTCTCCGATTGCATGTGATTGTTTTGTTTTAATCTGTGTTTTTTCAATTCTCTACTGATATCAAGACTTAAATTCAGTTTGACAAAAACTTACAGCTGCTGCTTTAAACGTACATCGCTTCCAGCAAGCAATGTTCATGATTTTTCTCAGAAAAGGCCTATTTGACTATATTATATTCCTCTGGATATTGGCTTTCCTGCGATCTAACTTACCATCAGCAATGAGAGCCGAGCTCTTTAGTACCACTGCGATGGGTGTTTTGGTGAGGAAGAAAAAGAGCTGTAATCCACACCCAATACCCAGTAGAATGTAGATTATCTCACTCTGCATGAGGAAATAAGATATATAGATAAATATGTTTATAGATAAGGTAAAGAAAGTGGGAGGGGGACATGGAGATATGGGAGCAACTGGCAGCAGTGCAATAGTAGTAGTAGTGGTAGTAGTAATAGTAGTAGTAGAATCAGTAGTAGCAGTAGTAGTCAGGCACGTATAGCCACGGGGGGGGGGGGGGCACGTGCACGTGCCCCCCCCCCCCCCCCCCAACATCAAACTCTGGCTACGTGCCTGGTAGAAGTAGTAGCAGCAGCAAATTGGTTCGCTACTGCTCAGATAATGTTATTACTGGCATTATATTTTTATGCGTTTTTATAATAATCTAAACAGTCAGAAAGATAGGATTGTTAGTTTATCATACCTACCTCTTTTTCATCTTGTTCATCAAGGTTGTAAAGATATAACAGAGCCCGTATCAAGATGAACATAGCAGCTAACCAAAATAAGCAGCCAATTAATACCTGTGATCTGAATAAAAGGGTAAAAGGTTTTCATAGGGTAATCATTTTGTCAGGGCGCATGGTCATGTTACTGGTCTAGCGCCCCCTTTCATTGAGGCGATGAGATGGCTCAATTCTCAAATGGTGTCCCTTTTTTTTTAGTTTATAAAGAGATTTCACTTAATTGAATTTTAATAGACCCGTTTACTGAATTTTTGGTATAACTTTTGAACAAACTTATTTCTTGACAACTTAGATAAATATCAGAGGCTTGTCTGTCATAGCAGCGACTATGCAGTATTCAAAGTGGATCCCATCCATAGAGATAAGGGATAGAAAGATGCATAAATTAAAAGCTGAATAAGCATATTTAAAAAAAAGAAGATTTAAAACAATGAAATCGCGTCAGAAATGCAATGAATTTTATACATTATATCGAATAAATAAGATAAAAAGAGTTTCGAGTTACTTACTGCAATTCTCGAATTCTTGATTTACGTACGGAGACTGTGGAAAACGATCTCCATATGACGACCATTGCTCCCGAAGAATCCAATAAACAACTGAACTGCAAAGATGAAAAAATGAATTCCGTTGATTTTCGGATAGCAAGTTTTGAATCTAAGTTTTAACTCGAAGGAAAAGGAGAGAAACAAATTGCTAAAGCATAATTGCAAAAAAAAGAAGTATAATTAAATGTAATGGAAGATTGCTTGTTTTAAGCAGGTGCATTGGGGTTAATGAAGCAAATATATTTCATGTTGATACCAATCAACACAAATGGGAATTTAATTAGTTTCTAGTAAAATGATTGACAGGCATTTTTTTATCAGGATTGCGTTCGCTTGAATTTCATTTTGGTTGTCTGTCGCGTTTCTATGGCGACAAAGCACTGGCATGTGGAGGCCCAAAACATTGGAACGCTCTCCCAGTATCGCTACGCTCCGTTACAGACGTCGTAGTATTCATAAAAGCCTTTAAAGCTTATCTTTTTTACAAGTGTTGCCATTGATTGTAAAATTGCACGTTGTTAAGCGCATTATGAGGGTCTACTGTCCTATGCTATTGAAGGAACTATTATTATTATTATTATTGTAATTAATTTAAATCCATACTTGTAATAGACCGATAAGAAATTCAACTCCCTGAAACATGAAGGTGACCCACCCTCCCCCTTGAAAGGGTAGCTCTATCTGATACGAAGGACTTAACACGATTGTGTACACTAGACCTTTGATTTCTTTGAATGAAACCTGGACTCCTGATCTTACCTAGACACAGGCTACTCACGTCTTAATCACTGCATGTTACGTTATGAATCCCACCAGTCTATCATTGTTATCTGATAGGCATGACCGCCTTGGATAAAAGTGTATTGACATGTCGGGGAAAACCCCGGAATTCAAACTTCGCGCAGTTCACGACCGACTAACCTTTGGATAGACTTCAGATTTATTATAAGAAAATCTATTTTTATAAAATTATCTGATTAATCAATTGATATGATATAACATTATCACAGCTATACTTACATTATTCTATCAACCTATTATTAACTGATTAACATACCTTTTCGCTACCCCCCTTTAAAAAAGAATACATTGCATAAATCTATAATCAAGTGAAGATCTGGATTTGAATGAACGGGAAAGGAAGCATGTAGCAGGATTTTTTAAGTTACTGATCAACTCTTCAAGGTCCATACCGGTGGCATTAGTCAAAATACATGTACCGTGCACATTAACAACTCGTTTTCCATATAACTTCAATTTATCGTCCTTGTTCACTGTTTAATCTGTTTTATTGATGATGCTGATGATGATGATTACGTCGACAGTTATCGTTCATTGTCACAACGAAAGGCATTTCTCAAATGAAAGAAATAGCGTCATTGCTGCCTCCCTGCTGGTACATATTCAGAAGCCATACCTAGGCTATACTGGAAATACTGCCAAGTTGACTCCCTCACTGGAAGGTCATTGCTACCAGGCCCCACCTGCCCCTCGTCGTTTTCAAACTTAATGAAACTTTTATTTAAATGCATGTAGTTTTGATATCAATTCGTCTCCAGGGGGATCTTGCGGCATCTTCTTCTCAGTATGCCCACAGTTTCATAGAAAATTGCAAGAAATTGATAAAAATGTTTAAACAGTATCTGGAAACACATCCCCCGGCCAATACCCTCAAATTAGCATTGGCAAATTGAAAATATTCATTCTCCATAGATACTTACAGCAAACGCAAAAAGTGACGAACTTTCTGATCTGGAAGACTCAACTGAATTTCAGAAATAAGATAAAACAAATTAATTAGTGACTCATAAGATGATTGGCAATGCACAGACTTGGTCAGTGTTTGCAGAAGAAAAGTCATTTATTTATGGGAGAAAAATTAAATCAAATTTCATGCATATGCTTCATCTTCATTATTATATCCCCTTGTCTCTTCTTATCATCGTCTTTCTCTTTCTCATCCTCTTGCTCCTTCTTCTTCTTCTTCTTCTTCTCTTCCTTCTTCTTTTTCTTCTTTTTCTTTTTATTCTTCATTATTTGCTTCTTCTCTTCCAGTCTTCCTCCTTTACCTTTTTTCTCGTTTTATTTTATTTTATGTTTTCATATTCTTCTTTTCTTATTTGTCTTATTTAGAAATCTTTCTCGTCTGCTTCCATACTTGAATGATGGCTAGAAAGTTGTAATTATAATATTAATTCACTCAGATTGACTCTCTAAGGGCGTGTTCATGCTTCACTTTTTCTGGCCAGAATCAGGCATCTGTTACGCGTTTAGTTTAAAACACGGTCGCGTCCATGCTTACTTTTGTAGAATCACCGAAAAACGGCGATCACGATCGCCGATCGTAAACTCACAAAAAGATGCGTTTACAATTTGTAAACGCGTTTAAATGGGGTCAACGCACTGACCTCTAGTTGGTCTACGTAGCATGCACAGTGAAGGTTTGCGAATCCAGCTGGAAGACCAATTAAGGCCACACAAGGAGAATTGCCTGGATGAGCCAGAGAAGTAAGCATGAACAGTACACCGTGGAACTGCGATCACGATGAGCGTTTACGATGAGCGTTTCAGATCGCTCATTCTACCTTCAAAATCAAGCATGAACGCGCCCTATACTTACTGAAGCATGCTACACCGAGTAGAATGAGCAGAGTTGCTGAGATGTACCCCAAAATCCTGGCTATTCTCCACAGACGGGCATCTCGTTGTGATGAAAACTCAACACTTGGCTCATCTTGATCTACAGTGGAAGCCACAAAAGACATATTTGATAAACTTACAAGTATGAGGGGAAATAAATCATTTTTGTGAATAATCGTAGCAGGTGTTATAGCTTCTACCATCCAAGTATTCGTTCACTCGACCCATCAGTGCCAATGATTACTAGGTAAAGTCCTAATCAGAGGATGGAAACTGACCTGCTAAATTACATATTATGGTTGGTAAAATCTTAAACCGCATCAGTTACAAGTGTAGTAGTAGTAGTAGTAGTAGTAGTAGTAGTACTAGTAGTAGTAGTAGTACTAGTAGTAGTAGTAGTAGTAGTAGTAGTAGTAGTAGTAGTACTAGTAGTAGTAGTAGTAGTAGTAGTAGTAGTAGTAGTAGTAGTAGTAGTAGTAGTAGTAGTAGTAGTAGTAGTAGTAGAAGTAGTAGTAGTAGTAGTAGTAGTAGTAAGTAGTAGTAGTATAGTAGTAGTAGTAGTAGTAGTAGTAGTAGTAGTAGTAGTAGTAGTAGGAGTAAGAGAAGAGTTGTAGTATTTGTTCTCTTTCATTTCCAACAAAATAAAATAAAGTACATGGTATTGCATTGTACATAGTAAAAAACAATGAAACTTAACAATATATATGTAATTGGTGCACAGTGTACAATAGTAGTAGTATTATTAATAGCTAGCGATAGTTTTTGAGGTAAAGTCGTGAAATCGATATTTTTGATGTTCTTAATGACACTCCATAAATTGAGAAGCTAAGCAGAAAAAATTACAAGATTTCGAATATAACTTACCATTCGTGTCATTTCCTTGTTTGTTTGGTTCAATAGTACATCTGCTATCCTCATCAGAATATGAAATTACCAGACTACTACTCTTACCAATCAGCCGAGTTCGCTCGTCAACTTCGTAAATAGCTTGCTCTAAATTTCCGTTTGAATCAAACTTTTCCTCATCGTTCGAACCAGAACCAAATGATAAACTTATCTTATTCCTATCCATTCTCTCCAGATTTGTTGGCATTTCGTTCCCGACAATAAATAATTCAATCTTTTTTCCCTTTTCGAAACTTCAATGAGTTCTCCTCAAACTCGAATCATGTCGACGTCTCAGCGTGAGTGTGATCAATGACACTTGACTAAAAGTTTCTTTGAAGAAGAAAAATGAAAACAATTGCCTTCGTTTTACGTAAGGATTATGAATCTTATTGAAACAAGGTCACATACTGAACAAAAATTGTATAATCCATGGCACAGAAACACTGAATGGACTTTTTCAAGTTGGATGCAATGTGTCGTCTCGCCTTCATGATCTGTTTATTTAGATCGTACACTGTACGGATTTGTTTAAATCAAGTATAATTAGTTATCTTACTTATCGTCTACTGATTAGTTCTTAAGATTATACGTTAGTTCAAAGGTGGATGTTACAAGCTACTAAGAAGAGGGGTGTAAACCGATAAAGGGTAAGATATGAGTTGCTAAAATACAGGAATGAGTGGAAAAGAATTTGAATAGAAATCAAATGGACAGTAGCTATATTGGGTAGACGAGTTGTTGTTGTTGTGTTTCGAGTTATTGGCGATTAGTCAGTAATTTGACTATTGTCACCAAAATACTTTACGACACGTGTTATATCTCTCAATTTTGTATTTTTTTTTAAAATATATTTATTTCGTTTTATATTTATCTATCTTTTAAGATAGTAGTATCGTAAGCAAAACATTCATGGGCTTTGTTAGTGTTTCTTAACAGTACGTGCAGATTATTTGTTATATCACATACACACCATACACAAGCCTCTATATTCAATAATCTTATCATACCTTTTATCATTGTTGTTACTTTTTCCTATTTTATTTAATACATTATGTTATTATATATTTAATGTACTGAGTGTAATTTAGCATATTTATAATATTGTATTATGTTTTACTGTTCTTATTTTATTTTCTTATTACATTATGTTATTATATATTTAATGTACTGAGTGTAATTTAGCACATTTTTTAATATTGTATTATGTTTTACTGTTCTTATTTTATTTTCTTATTACATTATGTTATTATATATTTAATGTACTGAGTGTAATTTAGCATATTTTTAATATTGTATTATGTTTTACTGTTCTTATTTTATTTTCTTATTACATTATGTTATTATATTTTTAATGTACTGAGTGTAATTTAGCATATTATAATATTGTATAATGTTTTACTGTTCTTATTTTATTTTCTTATTACATTATGTTATTATATTTTTAATGTACTGAGTGTAATTTAGCATATTTATAATATTGTATTATGTTTTACTGTTCTTATTTTATTTTCTTATTACATTATGTTATTATATTTTTAATGTACTGAGTGTAATTTAGCATATTATAATATTGTATAATGTTTTACTGTTCTTATTTTATTTTCTTATTACATTATGTTATTATATTTTTCATGTAGGTCTACTGAGTGTAATTTAGCATATTTATAATATTGTATTATGTTTTACTGTTCTTATTTTATTTTCTTATTACATTATGTTATTATATTTTTAATGTACTGAGTGTAATCTGTGCATTCCATTGTAGTATGGAAAACAGTATCATCAATGTTTTAAGTATCGTTATCAACATTGTTAGCACTACTTATTTGCTGCAGCGATCTTTTCGCTGCGACCAGAACTAAATTATTTATTTCTTTCAGAGTTTTGCCCTCTGTGAGTGAGAGGATCAATTGATCAAGCTGATATTCTGTTACGTAAACAAAGGAATTTTCGAAATAAGAAATGTCTAATCGGCCATCACGGCTAACCCCTATGGTATCATATGAATATCTCTTATCATTCACATTAACAGACTCCAACGTACTGAGTGATAACATACAGAGTCCTTATTTTCTCGAGGGGGGGGGGGGTACTTTAAACAATTAAAATAAATGATTGTTCACTGAATAACCTATTATTGGTTAAATATACGGCTGTACACTGTGTAATCTGACGTGAATTGAAATGAACATTTTCGAGTCATTAAAGACCGCAAGTGCATTTCCTTTATAAAATAATAATAGAGCGCAGAAACTATCCAACATTTAGTATATATTCAACTCCGCTACAAGAGCTCCTGATATTCTTAGATTTACAGTTAACTGAAAAGATGTGATTTCAGTTTTTATTTAAAGATATTCACAGATGATGATATCATGGTCTTTGTCAAGATAATATGTATTGTATTAATGTTCTCTTCCTTGCTGAGTATTCAGTTTTCCAACTTGAAACCCCAACACTAATTTAGATTCTTAGGTATTTCAGACTGCGGGAGTTCGGACGCGTCGCATGTGATGGGTTTTCTGTGAGTCTTTAATGACTCAGAAGTGTCACTATATGACACCAGTCCATTCCAGCTCTTATCATCACCATCACCATCATCATCATCATCATCATCATCATCACCATCATCACCATCATCATCAACACCACCACCACCACCATCATCACCATCACCATCATCACCATCATCAACACCACCACCACCACCATCATCACCATCATCATCACTATCACCACCACCACCACCACCACCACCACCACTATAATCACCATCACCATCATCATCATCACCACCATCATAATCAGTATCAAATCGAACTACCATCACCATCACCACCATCAGTATCAATTGAATTACCATCATCTACACCATCATCATCACCACCACCACTATCATCATCACCATCACTATCATCACTACCACCATCATCACCATCAGTATCAATTGAATTACCACCATCATCATCATCATCATCACCACCATCATCACCAACACCACCACTATCATCACCACCACTATCATCACTTCCACCATCATCACCAACAGTATCAATTGAATTACCATCACCATCATCACCACCACCACCACCACTATTATCACCATCACTATCATCATCATCATCATTTTTATATTATTTTATGTCAAAGCCTCAAACTGTTACCTTTCATTCACCAATTAACAACAATCCATTTAATAATGGACAAAAACATAACGATATATGTTTTACCTAGATATGCCTTTAATACTGATCTGCAAAATTTTATCTATCTGAATATCACAAATGTGAAGAAAAAAATCAAATGAAAGTATGACATAACCATAGATACATATCAACAATATCAAAACATGTACGTGAAAATTGTAAATTTTAGCATCATTATTTACATATATATATATCATACATACACAATTCATATCACGATCTTAACACTTTAAACAAGAATAAGAAAGATTTCCTCTCCTAATATAACAACAATAATATAATAAAGAACAATTTACAAAGAAGTTTGATGAATGTGAAAATTAATATATCCATGATATTTCCATACGAGAAAGTGAATCTTGTTCATGTCACAAAAATAGATCATATCATATCTGAGAGTCATTCTTGTCACCATGCAATAGCTGAAATAACTCAATGCAAGATTATATAACAAGATTGCTTTGGGTTTCATGTATTACTGCATCAGTGAGGAAACATGCATGTATGAAAAGTGTTTTCATAACTCATTCTACATGCAAACTCATTATATACAGCAATTGAAATCTTGAATAGAGCATCTCCATTCATAGACAACTTTACCCTTATCATAAATCTGTCTAAGATGTTGGAGAGTGCTGTATAAACCCATGACAAGGAAGCAGAAGCAACAGTGTTTTAGTATAGTGGCATCTTCAGTTGATGTGAATCAAATATCAACAAAATATTTCCACATGTGAGGCATTTAGACCAACTTATTCCTGTGTTTAGGAGATAATTTGTTTAAATGCTTTTCAAATCTTTAGCAAATTCAGGGTTATCTTTTTAAACACAGTGTTATATTCCAAGCATGGCTACTACAAGCATGGCAGTAGTTCATTATACCTCCATCCAGGGCAATATTCTGGATATATCGATTTCACCAAATTATGACCAACTACACTACTAAGCAATTGCACATTATTCTTTGAAGTTACTATTCTGCTAACACTGGATGTTGTATAAATAGAGTATACATGTATACTGTTCCTCTTTTGCCAATAACTGATGAAATAAAATGTAATAAGTCTTGATTCATCAACTCTTGCACTCCATCTACCAATAGCTGTTCACTTTAAAGATTTGTTTTGCTTTGTTTTGTCTTTTAATACCTAGATTAAAACTTTCCCATTTCTGAAATTATCTGCCAATTTGCTTGTAACATGTTTAATAAACCCTTATCTAGACATGCAAAAACATATCCTGTTTAACTACTCTACTAATTAATCAGCCTCTGAAACGCTTCTTGAACCGAACCACAGGAATCTCTTCGTGATGATGGAATGCCATATCTTTAATTAGTTTGGAACTCTTCTTGGCTGGCCGGCCTGAGAATGGTTCTCAAAGCAAACTGACCTCACCCAATTAGTGACCAATCAAGACATGTTGATAGAGAAGATGTGACAGGTGGGAGTCTGTCTCCATAGACTGTCCATGAAACAGACATAGGACAGAGAGCTGGAGAGCGACAGAACGAGAGACAGACAGAGACAGACATGAGAATGATGTGGTCAAAGAAAGACAGGGAAATGGAGAGTCAGGGACAATAGAGACAGAAAGAAACACAAGAAAGAATCTCATTCATTTGATATAGTTCTCCTAGAGCATAGAATACCTTGCAATACTGTCACCAGAATGATTATCCAATAATGTCCTTGTTGGGGGAGTCATACATGAGATAAAAAGAAAAGAGAACCAAGCTAATATTTCAATGTCATATCTTTTTACTAAGGGAGACATTGTGACTTTTCATTTGTCACATCCACATGCAAACCTTCCAACACTCTGTTCATGTGCAGTGAGAAGATCAGAGCATGTTTTCCAAGTAGATGATACTTGTATATTTACTACTTCCATTCTACAAAATATTCAATAAAGTCCTTTAAAATTTCCTTCAGTATTTCACGAGTCATCTTGAAACAGTGAAGCAAACTTTTACTAGCATTATTTGTTTAATAGCAAGTATTCTGAAAGAGAACCTATCTCAAGAATGTAGAGGCAGTTTGCGCTTGAGATGTGCAAATGAAAAGTCACAGATTGGGGAGCTGAAATTAATCCCCAAATTTCACACCAAAGAAGAAATAGCATTCACTTTGACTTGGATAGATTCCATCTTCACCTAACATATAAATACACATAACATGACTGGCTTTTTAAGATTGAAAGGCAAGTAACAATAATAAATACAAAAACTGATGTCAGCATTTACATAATACCCACAATGCATGCCATCTGATGAAATGATATAAAAAGAAAGGCACAAATAAAAGATTAACTTCCACTGCACAGATAATATCTGATATAACAAGGAATCCATACAATGATCTATCATAGCATCCAAAACAATATTTTATCCATACTACACTTGCAACAATATCTGTTCACGGCTTCTGTTATCCTGATGTGATTTTCATATTAAATTAAGGTACTTCTTTTTAAATGAAGTCTCTCTTTTTTTAAGTAACTCTATTTCTGCCTTGAAGATGCTACACTAGAAATAGAGATGATTTTCTTTCTTTTTTTAAGAAAAAAAAATGTATAAAATTGTGTTTAGCAAGCAGAGAAAGTATTTGGAAATGACACAAATTTATATTGATGCAGTATCATAATTACCAAATATATGGTAATGTTACTGAGAATTACCAAAAATACAAATCGCATAGTCTGAAAAAGACAGTAAACATTCATAAGTCATAACTGCAAATTTCAACTGATATCAACATTTAAATTAAAATTGGTAATTGTAATTGTTATTTCACATAATAATTTGGTTGATAATTCAATTCACTGCCAAGTTGATAGAAGCAATGGCTCCCTCCAAACAGCCAAAACATTTAACATTACATGATGCATTTACATTAGCTGTATAAAGCAACATAATATCCTCTGAAGAATTCAAATTTTACATTCAGCAATAGTTTCTTGGTCTATATACAAAGGTTACTCTATTTACAGGACTCTTTATAAAACACAGACATCAATTCTTAAACAGACATGTCACATCTGTGATATATAGACAGGTCAGAGGTTCTGCTCTGATAATATATCAATGATAAACTTTGTAATGCAAGGTGACCATTTGATCCTTTACTCAAATGCAGTTGAGCTTAGGCAAGTGTACTATTTATTCTTCCATCCTCCCCAAGATTTCTCCTTGGGTCACTGTAGGTTAAATACATTGTACACCTAACTTCCTGTTTTCTTTCTTTTCTCAAAACTGTTATTACTGCCCAGTTAATTCCCTCTACTGTGTTTTCCACGTTCTTTCCAAACATAATCCTTGTAAGCTGCCTTATCATCTGCATATCTCTCTGTACATGCTTCAGCAATGACAGCTTGGGTAAGCATTTGTCCTGGATCAAAAACCTGGCAATTCTGGTTTTCTAATTTTCATAACAACTTGAAATCACAATGAATCATTGATTTCATATTAATTTGTGTTGATATTTGTATGGACTACAAACATATGCAGTCACCTAATGCAGTCATCAACCAATAACTCATAATAATTCAGATTTGTTGTAACAAATATAAACCTCTTAATAAAAAGAAAGATATTTTCAGTTACCATCTCCGGACTAGGAGCATGATGAAGACAGAGAGCAATGATAGTGCTACCAAGCCTGTTCTCTTTATGATTCAAACATTAACCCTTGCATCTAGCTTGAAACTCTATGACAGCACATCCACTGCTAAACAGAGTTCACTCTTCATTACATACAGGAGATGCAAAGAGACAACAATATTTGCACAATTCTTGCCTCTTATCACTCGCAAATCTTCAAGGAACATGCTAATCTTCAGCTTCTCTATGCTCTCTGTCAAAACCTACCACTTCTTCTACCCTGCTGACTAAGGGATTGCAAGCAGTTCTTAGAATGTATGATGAATGATGTTTTAGGCGATGATCTTTTCCCAATGATAAGGATCAGGTAGCTTGGGACATGTTTCAGAGATCTTCATCAGAGTCTTCTTCACTCTGAGGGAGGTGTGTCGAGCTGAAGCGGTAGGACACCAACATTCCTTCATTAACTTGGCCATTGATGTTAACACCTGTACAATAGGAGGAACAAGGATGAAGTAGTTCATTAGTTTCTAGCATCACTACACAAACACACACATAAAAAAAGAGATACAAGGGAAATCTGTAAGGAAATTACTACAAAAAGATCCCCTCAAAACATTAAATATATTAATACAATTTTCTGTCAAAACGAGCAGAAACAAAAACCAGTAAAATTGTAGCATGGGGCACTGCTGATGACAAGAATAAAAATAGAACACCATTTTCTGACTTCAATCTGTCCAGATTATCTAAAAAGCTACATGTACATGTATGAACAGAATTTCGCAGTATAGTTAATAGAAACTATACTCATGAATGTACATGTTCTGTAATTGCAATGCTCTTCTGGTACTAAAAACTGTTTAGAACAATTTTAACAATAAAGGACATGGATGAGAAACATATACTCAGAAGATAGTATAAGAAAGAAGAACCACTTACTGTATTGTTGGTCCATCTGTTTGGTATATTTGGTCTGAGTTTCTCAATACAAGCAACTTTCCTCATATCATCAAAGCTTGGATCACTAGGTACATACTCAAAGAACGGAGGCTTGTAATCTGCTACCATACCTGCAATACAATCAAATAGGAAGAGAAAGTAATGGAAAGTTATTCCTGCTTGTTATGGGAGAGGGACACATCATTATCTTACTGTTCGATACTGAACAAGAAATGAAAATCACTTTAAAAAAAATCATTCTGCTTCCACCATTTGCTCTTTCCACCTTATTCTTTCTGTAGTAGGGGGATCTTATGAGCAGAGGAGAGTTGAGAGGAAAGTTTTGGTAAATCTCTAATCTCGATTGAATTTTAAACAGTATCTCCATTCCGACATGTCACATATATCTGATCACATCAGCTCATCCATGATTATGGATAGGTAGTCACAAAGACATTGGTTAGATCCACACAAAGAATGAGATACAGTCAGCATAGAACTTGGGTGAAGCTTTCCTCCTGAAATACGAGCAAGGGCATGCTTGCTTAGGATTCAGTGAAAATGAACAAATAGAAATATTTACCTCCTACTTCGCATCTCCTAGCAATCTCCCACATGACCAAGCCATATGCATACACATCGACCCTCTTGAATGATTCAAAGCACCTGACATCCATGGTCTCCTCCAGTAACTCTGGTGCCATGTACCTCTTCGTTCCAACCCTAGTGTTCGTTCCCATATCAATATTATCCTCCCTCTGCGTGTGCAGGACCGCCAATCCCAAGTCGGCAATACAACACGTTAAGTTCCTCTTGACAAGAATATTTTTGGTTTTGATGTCTCTATGAGCGATGGCAGGTTTGCTGTTGTTGCATGTGATCTCGGTATGAAGATGAACGAGACCGCTGCAGGCCGTCAGCGCCAGGCGACACATCTGCCTTGCATCAAGCACATGACGGTTGAGGTAGTCGTAGAGGGAGCCCCGTTCATGGTACTCCATGATGAGCCAGAGCTGAGTGCAGGATTGACGTGAGGTCATGTCTGATGCAAAGAAGGCTAGGATGTTCTCATGTCGAAGCATGACGGTGTTGTAGATCTCTGTCTCACGGAACCAAGATTTCTCATCAATGGAACTGAAGATCTTGACGGCTACGGTGTCACCTTGCCATGTACCCATCCATACCTCACCGTATCTACCCTTACCTACATAGACAGAAAGAAATCAAAACATTAAAGAATGTATCTAAAGTTGTACATAACTCATACAAAACCATTCATGTAAACAAACAATAGGTATCAAAGGAACAGCACTGGTATGATTTACGATATATGTACATGTATATTCCATTATTTCATAACAAATAAAAATAGAAACAGGATTGGGTACTCCTGATAAAAATATGGTTCTTACTAGATTTATAGAAAAGAGAATACGGTAAAGTCCAGAAAATGATAGGGTAACTGACTCTTTAGTAGGAATACTCACAATTTGAACACAAAAATATGGATCGTTCATCTTGAGTTTAGTTGAAATGAGACGATGCCACTATGACAATTTGAAATGTGGAACATAGTAAGATAAATATTCAGACAAATGTCTTGAGAGAGAGAGAGAAAGAGGGAGATTGTAAGTACATACCGACTTGTTGAAGCAGGTTGATCTGTCTGGCTACTGTCCTCTGCACCAGGTATGGAAGCCCAGATCCACTACCAGATGTATTAGAATGATCAAACAGGTCCTACAAGAAATACAAACACAATACAGATAAAGGTACCATGGAGCAGGATAATGTTTGTTGCATTGTACCACACATTCAGTCCTACCATCATTGCCCAACGATGCATTTTCATACACAAGTTGGAATTCCCACCAGTGGCGGATCCAGGGGGGGGGGCCCCGGGGGGCCCGGGCGCCCCCCCCCCCCTTGAGAAAAAAATCATGTAAAATCACGTGATTTTTACCTTTTTTGGGGGTTGGGCCCCCCCCCCCCCTGGCGCTCAAGGGGGGGGGGGGGGGGGGGGGGGTGCAAATCGAAAAAAATTTCGAGGACCAAAAAAAAAAAAAAAAAAAATGTGTTCACTACCCCCCCCCCCCCCCCCCCCCCCCCCCCCCCCCCACTGAGCGACTTTTCGGCCGGCGCGATTTTCAAATCTTCGGGAGCAAAAAAAAATGAAGAAAGTTGGGCCCCCTCCCCTAAGAAATCCTGGATCCGCGCCTGATTCCCACATACACATTGTAGATTTACCCCTTCAACCAACATCTATACCTAAATCCTAATATGAAAATCCCAATGGCAACCCTACCCATATATTTTTTAAATGAAATAAAGCCTAGAGCAAATGTTGAGGGAACATACGTTAGATCACCTTCTCATGTCTTTAATAAACCTTGATTAATTTGATTTGATGATTTGATTTTGATTGTTATGAGGTTACATGTAGTTCATATTACAGACTACGAAGACGTTACATATAATGTGCTCTGATGAGTTAATGCTAGCGTCCTATATGATGTCACTCAAGTTTGATGTTTTTATATCTCAAGCCTGCACTAAAAGGCTGCAGGAGTAGATCCTCATGCGCCTGCCTATGGGCTGGACAGGGTACGTACAAAACAGACTAACCCTGAAGCACTCATAAATTAAAACAGGAAAAAATAAGAGGAAGTGGAGATTAGTGACTCTCAAGTCAATTTCATTTTCCAAGAGAATGAGTGAGAGAGGCTCCTACTGACAGGATAGCATTGGGATGTGTGAATTGTTCAGTGATGCTATATTTATATATGAGAGGATATGAAAAAGGAAGTCAATATAGTAGTGAATTGAAAGACAGGTGAATGTACTAAGAAGCATTATGTATTCCTTAACTAAACATTTGCCCTTGTAAAGAGGGCACATTTATAATTGGTCCATCATGAAAGAAAACTCTTAACATATGGACGTGGGTTGCATACTGCAGAGTTCAAATGTACTCTTTTAATATTAGAGAACATACAGTCATCTCTAATGGTGAATGAATGAACGTTGTCTAAGAATGCAAACCCTGAATAATCATCTTGAGTCAATAATATTATGGCCATATACACAATTTTAAGATTTACATTTAGTAATTGCTATCAGTATTTTATATATTGTTTAAAAACCTTTTTGATACCGTAAAAAAAGGAAAAGAAAGAAGTTAACAACAAAGTAGTCCTTCCTTTTGTCAACACTATATCCTCTCGCTTGAAACAAGCATTCCAAGACAAGGACATTAGTGTTGCCTTCAGAAGCCCTAACACACTAAGAAGTAGGTTGGTCCATCCAAAAGACCCAATTCAAAGAGAGGAAAAGACAGGCATTGTCTACAAGATTACTTGCACAGATTATAATAATTCCTATTGTGGGGAAACTGGCAGAACTCTTAATGAGTGATTAAGAGAATACAAAAGAGCCCTCAGATTGAGTAACCCATCCCATTCAGCATTAGCTGAACACGCCCTCAACACAGGACATACTATTTGAAGGGATGATGCCCTCATTATTGACTTTGAAAGCAACTTCTGGTCAAGAAAGGTGAAAGAGTCCATAATAATAATAATAATAATAAAAACGTTACTTATAAAGCGCTTACCACCGAAGTCTCTAAGCGCTATACACACAAAATAGACTGATATACAATTACATCTTATACAAAATTAAAAATGCAAATAAACCTACAAATTACAATACATATGGAATACACATCAAAGTGAACAGAGTTAATTAATCATTGAACGCAATTTTGAATAAATGTGTCTTGAGACTAGTTTTGAACAGGTTAACGGTTTGACAGTTTTTTACATTTAAAGGTAATCTGTTCCAAAGTTCAGCAGAAGCTTTGCGAAAGGAGCGATTACCATAAGAGAGAGTTGACACAGAAGTAGATACGAGGTTTAATTGTGAAGATGACCGTAAATTGCGTGAGGGTTTGTATTCCTCGATTAATTCTTGCAGATAAATTGGTGCCAATTCATGAATGCATTTATAAGTTAAAACTAAGATTTTGTACATAATGCGGTACGTCACCGGCAACCAATGCAATTCACGAAGTACTGGGGTGATGTGTTCACAAGAACGCGTGCGTGTTACAAGCCTGGCAGCAGAGTTTTGGATTCTCTGGAGTTTTGCAATGTGCGAATATGGATGAAGAGAATTAAGCCTACACTAAACAGGGACTCTGGGTACCTATTGTCACCTATCTTTGGTCAAGTGATCGCAATACACAAGGTAGCGCTGAAAAAACGTGTGACTAATCACCTAGCTTGAGAAAGTCCACAGGAGTGGCGAAAGCTTGCCCACAAAATTGAAGGTGGGTAGAAACTTTAAAAACTACATTTTACTTTTTAATATCGTAACACAATCTTAAAATATGAAATACAATGCATGACAACAATAATTATATTAGTTTACTTCCTTTCGTTCTATCATGAAATGTGACCGTTGATGATTTTCATCAGAGTCGAAAATTATTTTCTTCATTAATCATAATGGCATGATTTAGGATTAAACACTTTATGCTTAAGACATTTTATCTCCTGGATAATGTCAGGTATTCATGAATTAAGTCTCAATAAGCAGTTAAGCACTTTTCATTTTATCTACATGATATCTGAAGTATTACCAGAATAGAACTAAAAATACTGGATGAAAACCACAAGTACTAGAGTGGTTATGGTTTCTAATCTCAACATCCCAAACATTCATCCAATAAATAATGGGATTATTAACAATGTGATTCATGTGCTGTCAAGAAGAAGCCGACAACAAAGTGTGGTATAAAATGTCGGTAATCAAAAACATGTCAGGTCATTTGTGATTTTGTCAAATAATTTTAAATGATTACCGTTTCGATTGTTCTTCGACAGATCCTGGTACATGTCTGAATGAAATACATTCATAGATGTATAAATGAAAACACTCCCACCTAACGGAGGTCTACGGCCGAGACTCTTGATTGCAATAAATAATGATAAACCTAACGTGGTCTTGTGAACCTTTCCTTCCCCATATTACACTTCAAAGTTCAAAATGTAAAGGCAATTTTTGTAGCAGTATTTGGTAATCATCATACCAAACATAAAATATGCTGTCCTTTGAGTGTCCACGTACCCAAGTTGACTACCGTTATCCTACATGTAGTTGACTAACGTAGATGACTAATCTAGGAAACTCCAAAGGTAACAATCCTACCAAGATCCAGATCCTCTTGGTCACCTTCCTATCTAATAAAGATCAGAGTTTTAACATAGTCACCCTACCATACATGACTAACCTATGTGACTAACCTAGTTGACTAACCTAGTTGACTACCCTGTTTGACTACCTACCTTTAATGTACTATCTCCTGCAGGGACAGCCCTGATATCATGAGCCTGTCTATACTGAGCTTCCTGATGGCTCAGCTCATCCATACGTTGCTGATGACGACGCTTGAAGCAGTATGCAGCAATAGTCAGAGCAATGAGACAGGCTATCAATGGTCCCACCACACCCAGGACGGTGTAGGTCACGTTGTAAGGTACCTTCTGACCAAGTTCTGCAAAAATGGAGACAAAAATAGTAAAAGGTTTACATTAAAAAGTGTGTACGGGCAATAAGATCTTCATCATATAACAGATAACATCTAGAGTGAATTAACATTTTCATGAAAGGTAAAAATCAGTAGTTTGCTTTTATTAATCTTATATACATCACATGTACATACCCATTTCCCATGATGACGATACATGCACATGAACTCATTGATATCATTTAAAGAAATTACCCAACAATAAGATCATGAATCATTTTCATGTATTCAAAATGAATTTCAAACTGACAGCTACTACATAAAATAGTAGCAGTTAGTAATCCTCACTGAGCTGGGAACGAACATGAAAATATTTACTTCTTTCATTTGTACAAAATGAAGAAAAATGATGGGGACTAAAAACAAATCGCCCGGAATAACATAGTACAACTCAAGATACTTTTTCCATGCAAAAAGTGACCAATTATTAGAATTTTTTTCAATTTTGCCAGATCCCCCTGTCATACATTTGTACAAGAAAAAAAAAATCATTTATCTCCTGGGTATTTTTAAAGATACATGTAGAGATGATTTATGTATATCTTCAAACTAAATCTTATTTATTGTGCATTTTACTATTCATTTTCCCTCATCACAAGGCTAAGGATTCATAGAGTCTGATGTAAAAGTGTTGTAGCATATCTACATGGACATAAATGTAATTCAAAGTATTAGTTGTCAAAACATTGCCTTCAATTATAGACTCCAATGAAAAATCAGTGTACAAGTAAGGAAGTACAATGTTCCTTTATACTGTAAGTTGCAATATAAATGCATGTATGTTGTCTCACTTTTACTTTATTTACAAATCAGTGACCATGCCATTAATGAGAATAAAATTGATAGGATCATTCTAGAGGATATTTGTGCGTGAGAATGCAGCTCATTATGACTGACGATGATTCTCAATGAAAGGTTAGTCCTTTTCTTTCCCTGACAAGCCGACTGGCTAGCTGGCCGACAAACCGACTCACAGACTGACTGGACTAATCAAGTCCATGTGTAGTGATGCATTCATAGAAGATGAATCGATGAATCTTCATGGGCTCAGTGTAACAGACAAGACACCACATAAAACCTGCTTATATACAAAGGTCATCTTACAGCTGCACTACATTACACAAAAACCTCTTTTCCTTCATCAAAGGTTTATTGAGCACAGCACGCAAGGCATTCAATATCATCATATTTCAATTTCTTTTTGAGGTTTATCTTAGTGTATTAGGGATGAGTTTGGCATGGGATGATTGCATTGGACTATGAAGATTAAAGAATTTGACTTCAATAGCTGCATGTACATGTAAAATCTCTTAAATCTGTCACCTCTCTTTGACCCTGAAACCTCATCTAGCATAATGACAAGACAAGGATGTGTTTCTAAAATAAATCTGAAACTGATTTCTGGGGAAATTCTGCCAAGTTACCATTGCAGGTGAAGAGAGTAGAGACTACCAAATCTATGTCAACACAGGAGATAAACACAAAACGAAACAAAAATACACTTCAACTTAGAACAGTTATTCATAATCTTAAAGTATTATTAAAAAACATTATTTAAGTTCAATTTGATTACACTTCTATTTTGAATCTAATTTGAAAAGAACCTGAAAGTAGTAGGCACACATATATAGAAAGAAAATTGAGAAATATTGCACCCACAGAGAGAGAATGTAATAACACTGGATGTTTGTTCCGTTTCATTCCTTATCCAATCAAATATATTCTTTCATGAGTTGCTGCTATGGTCTAGGTCGGTTTGGCGACCAATTAACGACTCTTGGTCATTACAAGAATCAATTAAATAAATTTAATTGGCAGCAATGTTTATTCTATGAATCATAATTGGCTGCTACTCAAGGCCGTTACTGAGTGGCAGATCAACTCCCATGCCACATCACACAGCGTTGCTGTCTCCTACAAGTGCCGTATTAGACCGTTGGTACCCAGTAAATTTATAGATCAATAGGACTATCAAAATTAAACATAAACATGCAGTGGGAAGCACATTGGATTTTAGGAAGTGCTTGTATGTGTAATCATTTTGATTCTGACTTAGTTCTAAATGTTATATTCTTTGATGAATAATTTATTGACTTTTATACTCTTAAATGTCTTACTTCTTGTTTAATCTTTTTTCCCCTTCAATGTCCTCTTCTATTCTATACCACTGCCTCAATGCATAGTTTTATTCTTATCTTGGTCTTTTTTGTTATCTTCTTTTGACTCATCTTCACCTTCCTTTCCTTCTTCTCCTCCTATAATGCATGTATTTGCTACTCCTCCTTTTTTTTTTCCTTCCACTTTACCATATATTTACCGGAATACCGGAATAAAATATCATCTGTTTGGAGCCAGGCAGAAGGGCGTTAAATCATGTAATCTAACACAGAGTAAATGCACTTTTGGCTCCAAACCAAATGCATACTGTACATCTAATTCTCTCCTACAACACTGTGTTACAGGTATCATCAGCACTAACACTGTACCTGTGGTTGTAATGGATGGTGTGAGCACTGCACCAAATGAGTGACTCACTCACTACACCAATGTATGCAAATTGAGAAGTGAAAATTGATGAAAACTGTTGTTGGAGGTGAACGACCGTGTCTCAAAACCAATGTCCCATACATGTTGGCTTGAATGTTAGCTGGAATACATTTACATATTACAGCATGCACTCTATGGTATGATGGTTGAATTAGTGAAAGAACACCTTATTGAATATGACGATAAGGATTGTGACAATCATGATCATGAATTTGATGATAAAGATCATAATGATGACAGTACTTAGTTTAAATATCAGCATACATAAGGATTGAAAACAAAAAGCCAAATGTTTTGTTCTTTTGTTTTTCTTCTCAGTCACATGATTGGGAGAAGCATTCATAAGAAGTGTTCAAACGGTAAAGTAGAATGTCTTTAGAAAAGTAGAATGCAAAGACAGTGCAAACACAAAACGTTCACCATTTCTCCATAGAAGGAGACAGTTCATGCACTATCAAATTGTTATATAATTTCTTGTTTCTAATAAACAGTGTAGAAAGCTAGAAACCGTGAGAGGATCAGTCAAGATGATGTAAACATTTTGAAGCCGGCTACATGGATAAAGCCTACAATTCATGCCAAACTTGTTTACGTTTTGAATTTATTTAGAAACGGGTCCACTTCAAACCTATTAACAGGACTTTTATCAGAGTCGTCTGAAAGAGACAGAATGCGACTTCCTGTGAGAGCATAAGAGATGGAGACGCATGTAAGAGTACTTGACTTCCCTTAGAGAAGTAGATAGTCAGTCTCTACTGAGAAGAGTGGGCTTTCAACGATCACAAACATCTCAAGATTTGACCCCTTGGTAATACTAGCTGGCGACAGGGCACATCATTCTCTAACCCATTCAATGTTAATATGAGAAGTTAAAGCACATACGCACTTGAACCTTGCATTTCATCACATCTTCTAAGCCCTAAAGAATGTCTACTCTTCATCCGTCTCATACAGTACACCAGAAAACATTTCACAGGCTTTGAAAAATAAGTCTTTTGTAATAGTTACTGATGATGAAGAAGTACGTTTGTTTTGTTTGTTTCATTTTCATAGGAGCCTCTTTGGCTGAAATATTGAACATGGAAAATATATCACATGGACTAATATTTTCAAGAGGTGCAAGTTTGGCTATGGTAGCAATTTAGCCCATGGAGAGCATAGTTTATCTTCAAGTAAACAAATGTAAAATATATGAAAGCAACTTTTTGGGAGGATGGAGGATGTGAGAATCAAATAATTATCTATATTTTGGAGTGTTTATTATGCAACATTCTTATCAGTGGGAATGACATCTCTTCTGTTTCTGTGTCTGTCTATCCTTTTCTCTCTCATTCTGTGTTTCTCTGTTATTACATTTATATTGGTCGGTTTCACACATTCACTCTCTCTCTCTTTTACAGGAAGACGGAACGACTACTACCAGCTCTAAGATTGATTCTACCTGTCACAATAAGAGCAGAGTACTATCAAGATACTAATGTCTCCCTAGCCTTGTTCATTACCATCTGACTCATGATGAGAGAGAGAGAGAGAGAGGCAGATCAATATAGAAAGAAAGGGCGAGAGAGAGAGACACACACACACATAGAGAGAAAAAGAGACAAAGAGAGAGAGAGAGAGAGACAGAAGGGAGGTAGAGAAGGGAGGGAGGGAATGAGTTTAAATTGAATGATAGAAAGCATTCTTTCTTTGGATGATCAATGATTCTATTGCAGTCTGGAGCCAATGTCATTATGGATCATTGCAGGGATGGATGGGTTGACCAAGATATAGGTTACTGGTGTCCCCCCCCTCTGGAGATTGTTACTATGCAGTGACATACGGGTAACATGGGCAGGTGGATTGAGTGTACTTTTCTACAAAATACTGTATTGACTCTTAAGTCTTTACAGTAAATACATCCTTGAAACATACATCTATAGAGCTCTGTCATTCTTTTCTTTAGCACTTGCTTTGACATGTCAAAAGGTTTGATGCTGTACTTTCTCTAGCAATGTTAATTTGTTCCTAGGTACCTTACAGGTGCAGTCATACACAAGTCAAATTGTTGAAAAAGAAATAAAAAATCAGTTAAAAAATTGATATTGCAAACTGGATTAAACATTGTTAAAGAAGCCTTAGAATACTTTAATAAAGAGGGAAAAACAGGTGAAAATAATGTGGTAAAGAGCTATGTTAGAAGGAGAAAACATTATGAACCAACTACAAGCATGTGGAAAAGAAAGAGATTATTTTTTCTTCTTCAAATCATTGTCATTCATATTACAACATTACATTCATCAACGATTTTGATACTAACATTAAAAAAGGCCAATAAGAAAGAGAAAAAAATGCACGGACTACGAAGTGATACAGTCAATGTATTGGCAGCAAGAATAAAAGAATCCACTGCCCACCCCCCATCCTACTGCTTCCACCTACAATAAGGAGAATATACATGTAGTACATGTACACGTATATATGGTATTTCATGTAAAATAGTAAAAGGGTAAGCACGAAGAAGGCTTTGCAATGAAATTATTAGATGATATTAAGCTAGGGACTCATGTGATGCTCCAGACAGGATTCATGACTCCCTCCACACCAGTCACACTATCTTACCTCAGTTTAGTGAGTGATGAGTGATGAGCAAAGAACGTGACTAAAAGGCTATCTTACACACATACTAATCAACATTAATGACTCCAGACAGACAGATAGATCTACTCACATTAAATCTGATACATTGCATGCATGTTCATTACATTGGCTTTCATGTTCACTATGTGATGTGTAAGCTACATATGTACATGTACATGACCAGCATTTCTAGATTACTTATACTTCAACATAGCATTTTGATTTTGGGGTTTGCAACATTAGTGATTTTTTTAAGAATCTTGTCTTTGGAGTTTTTAAATTGTTGATAAATGTTGAGAGATCCTACATAATTATAGGCTCATTTACACAAGCTAATTTATCTTTGGTGAAACCAATACAACTAACAAAAGGAAAAATAGGAGGGGCAAGGAAAAAAGGTGATTAAAGTCTCCCCCCCCCCCCTCTCTCTCCCTCTCTCTCTATCTATATATATATATATATATATATATCTCGCTCTCTCTTCAGTGTCTCTCTGTCTCACTCTTTCTTTTTGTGTCTCTGTCTGTCTGTCTGTCAGTCTGTCTGTCTCTGTCTCTCGCTCTCTCTCTCTCTTTTACTTTCTCAAAACAGAATAAGCCATGATGATATAAATAAAGAATGAAATGTGTTAAAGAGGAGAAGCGTGGTGTTGGCTTGGTATTTCAAATGACAGTGACTCCACATCAATCTTAATGTTTACATTAGGCTAAGATAAAGAAATAAACAATATAACTAGGCAAACATACTGGCTTGCGATTCACTTTTCTATTCCATCCTATGTGCATTTGTTGAACTGCTTGTGAAACCCAAGTTAACACCTGATTCTAGGTTATAAACAAGGTTTAGATGTACTTTAAACAAAAATCAAAATAAGCAGTTTTTCTTCAAGCATGGAAATTACAGGAAGTATCCCTTGTATTTACAGACAGATCTATATGTTACACTCTTCTTTTAGACGTAGAGGTGATTACAGCTTTTATAAAACAAAAAATGATTTCATCATTTAGTGGTATGACTGATGAGATAACCTGTGGATTGATAGCTGAGTGACCACATACTGACAGCTCATGAAGGTTCATTCCTTCCTACATGCTGTATAGATGAAACTGAAATATTTTAGAGTGCAATAAACCTAACCTTATCATAGTGAAGAATGCAATTTAAAAGTCTACCTACTACATCTTCTTTCTGATAGAAGATTTAATTTCATAAGTATCTTGCAAAGGAGTATGTTTAAGTAGATAAATCTCTGGGTAAAAGAGGAGAGTGTGAACAATACCTATATGATTGATTGATTAGGGGAATCATTCATGCTATTACCCACATGATTGGTGCGAGAAAGAGATTTGTGATTATGTACATTTTCTATTTCAACTGTAAATCAAATCCACTGAATTGTTCCTACATTGGTTAGTCATTCGAAGAAAAAATGAATTTAACTTACTTACCATTATAACTTAGGTGTTCATCCATTTTCCGTTTTCGAAATATTCTCTCCCCAGATTTCAGAGATTAATATTTTGGGGGTAAAACAGCTGACAATGGTTGCTGATTCAATCTACAGTGATACCTTGATATCATGTTTGGAATGATTTCCTCACCGACCCACAACCATGGACTCCTTGTTCATGAATTGTAATGTATATGTTATAAAGTTCAAAGGGAAGGTGTATTTTTTTACTAAGAAATAGAAATAGATTTTGCGACGTTAATTTTAATCCTTGCCAACCCAGAACTCCTTACCTGTTTGTCATGAGAGCGATTTGTAGTACATTGAATTATTAAGTTCCTTTAATTTTATAATTCCATATTGATTGAAATGATGAGCCACTCACACAGAAGGGCCTTCCCAATCACTATTTTACATGTCTAATATATGTACTGTATATACCATGTTAACTAGTGTAAATACTTCTATACAGGTTGCTTTCAGGGGAAAATATTCAAAAAAAAATTTGGGGCTCTTTTATGACTTTTAGGTCAAATTCGCCCGAGCCCTGTTTTTTTTTTTCCCTTGGTGCTTTAGATCTCTGAGGTATTTGGTTGAGTTATAGATCCATGCTGACTCTACATGAGAAACTATTATAGACAGATAAATGATACTAACCTTCTGTGATACGAGGTGTTGTGGTTGGTAAGAATGTTGGTTGTAGATCACTATTACAGAAGGAACGATTACAGCACAACACAGAGATGTCTGGATAAGGATGCATCTTACAAAACATGTTGAACTGTTCTTCTGTATTCACACATCCCTGCAAAAATAATGAATGATGGAATATCATGGCTTAAACAGGGGCTAAAAAGTGCTTGCAGACAACACCTAGAAGATATAAATGTTTTTGATGCCAACTTGTCATCATATGTGAGCAAGTTCTGTAGAAATAATTGAAGAATTATCTGTCATCGACTTCCATATTATGTCATTATGAGCATAATTGAGCATAATCTTAGGTCAAACAATTTTGGCTTAATGAAGCTGAAGCATGACACAAAAATTTTGATGAACCATTTTCAAGTATTTTTTGAAGTTCCTAAATCACCATAGCTGAAGATGTAAGTGATATTTTAAAATAGGTGCCTTGGCACTATGTAAAATCATCACTATATGTGCATCAGACTAAATAACCCGCTGAATACTTTGTTATGGGAACATACATCGCACATGCACAGTGTCATACAGCACATCAAAGTGTGTTTTAATGATCTCCGGTCATTATTTTCCTGGTTTATGAAGAAAAAATACCTCTTTGACATTATCTTGCCGTTAGCTATAAATTTCAAAAATTCATACTGGATGAAATTTGACCTGATAGACTTATAATATCTGAGTATGAATCCGGACAGAGTACCATACATAGCCCAGAGACTAAGATTACTCAGTACTCCGAGACAGAGTAATAAATCCTGGTTCAACTCACCATTCTCTTCATGATGATGCCATCTACTTCTGTTATTGATGAGAAACATTTCCGAAGAGCTTCACAGCGATTGGTCCCTTCACAGCTATAGTCATCACAATTACACTGTAGAGTCACACTATTATTGACTTGGTGAGCTAGGTCAGCCACATATACATCTTGACTAGCTCGCATCGTCGACACTGAAAGATATAAAGGTCGAAGGTCAAGTTCAGTTATGGGCATGAACAAATTTAAACTTCATCATTAATGCAATCATACATTGTTTCATATCCCTGAAGACAACAATGTGCCCAAAAGTTCAATATTGCATCAAGATTTTGCATCATGGATTTGAGTAAATGAGCATTCTTTTGAATCTTGTATCAATCCTTCAAGTGTTCACAGAGCCAAGCGACACAAATAGCACACACATCACTCCATGTACAGCATTTTACCTATGATGCCCCATACTCAAAGCAATGCATCAATTCAAACAGTGGCAAGCAAAATTCCTGAAATTTATGCAAAAGTCAGATTGTCTTGAGACCTACCAAATACAACACCTACTTCAAGTGGGAATTTTTTTTAAATGTTAAAATAATATTTGAAATAATGATTATTACTACCCTTGCCAGAACAAATTCTCTATACAAATCTAGAGCTAGAAATCAAATTTCAAATATATATGTGGCGTCAGGTGAACTGATCATGCAAGAGAGTGTAGAGCTCAGTATACTCCCAGGTTTACATCCATGTGGATAATGGGAAGGTACATAGAGTTTCCACAGAGATAACGCCTAACAACTAACTTCGGAAAGCCAGACAGACTACTCACATATGATTCATGCATTGCTCTGATAGATAACAGATACAATGATGAGGTTACTATGGAGATTCATATTATGTTGATGTGGTCCTTGAAATAGTATACAAGTAACATTCAGTAAAATGTGACTTTTCTGCATTTAAAAATGATCATGTCATTATACTATGTAATGCTGATGCTGTGCATGCATCCAGGTCTTAATGTACTATTATCAACAAGCAACATGGGTTCGTCATTGTCAAAGGCACGTTAAAACTAGCAAGTCATCATCCAAGACAGAGCTGTCAAAATTAATTTAAGGGTTAAGAAGAAATTACATGAATCAGGTACATCATCAAACCTTATGTCAAAATCTATTATCATGAGTACCAACATAATCCTCTTACATGATATAACACTTGTGACATAGTGAAACACATATATGCTTGGGTTCATTCTTTACTTGTACCTAACGATACAGTTCTATAAATCTCAACATTCCTCTCCCCGTCCACCCAATCAGGGTCTATCAGGGTTACAACAGATATTAAACAATATATTTTCAATAGTTGGCTGATTTGACTGGTAATCACTTGTAAATGGTGAACAATTATGTTTGGTTGACAGTTTATTTGCATTATATGAACTTGCACTTCATCTTCCAACTTGAGATTGGAAAATGGAAACATTACTAAGAAATAAGAATAGTATCCTGTGATTGCATCTACATGTACAAACCAGAAACACTTTGTGGAATATTCACAAAGACTGAAGTTTCATTTGTTCTCATTAATTCCTGTATTCTTTCACGTTGTAGCCTAGACTATTGCTTCAACAGCAAGGCATGAAGAAAGAGTCTAGCCAAACAAACACAAAGCATGCATGCTCCATCTGTTGTGTATCTCATTCTAAGATGTGATACTTCTTAACCTACAGCATCCCAGAAGAATACTTCATAGCTCCTGCCTCTGCAGTGAAAGGGTTAACGTCACACTCTCCCAGCCCACAAGGCTGTCCGTACATCGACATGCCTGCCATGGAGGATTCATCTACATAGTCATCTGGATTACCAACGACATCAAGCCAAAAACTGTCACCCTTCATTTCCTGTTGAAACATTCTCTGAGAATCTAATCAATTCAGTCTTGCCCATGAGCAGCAATTCAACCAAAGATTAGCTGCTTTCTTTTTACCCACAATCTTCTAGTCCTGCCTTCTACATACATAGTAATGATACTAATATTGAACAAGGCATGAATGCATAGATGTTGCATCATCTGATTGAAGACACCTTCATTCAACCCACTCAAGCCAACACATTTAATTGAAATACTGAGAGGAGTGTTCAATCTTTGTTATTGGCAAAACTAAAACATCTTTTGGCAAAAACAGTGAAGGATGTAATTGCTGCACTTGTTGCCTGTAAAACAGTTTCCACGTACAGGTTCATCAACGATATTAAAATGATTCTTGTTTTTCCAGAGAAATGTTCCTATACTTGATAAGAAATCAACATGCAAGGAAAAAATACAGCTTATCAGCATATCTGACAATTATTTATTTACTGACAATATCTATGTAACTAAACACCATTTAGAGTGTCACGTTTTCTTTGCATTCCTTAGTTTTAGATGTAATATTAATGTCATTAGTCATTGTATATATTATATAATTGGTAAATGAATAGTTAAATAGGTAGTGGTCCGGTGTGGGTTTCAATCATCATTCCCACTTTTGGCCAACACCCTTTTCCCACTCTGGACAGTGCCTCTTATGAATCCTCTTGGTCAAAATGTTTGGCTGACCCTTGGACATACCCATTTGACCATTTCCTTACGTCAATTCCTTAATTTCCTGTGACCAATCTCTTTGGCCGCCTCCTCCTTGGCCAACCATTTTGGCTAATGCCTCTGACCAATATCTTTGGACTAAGCCATTATTCAATCTCTTTGATCTTTCTCTGGCCAATCTCATTGGTGATTCTTTGTTGCTCTTTATTCATTTGGCCATAATTACGTTTGGTCTGTTCTTTTGATGTACATGAGTCTGTTTGGTCTATTTTTAAAGCACTAGTGCTTGTGGTAAATCTGTTGGGAACTCCTTCAAACAATCCACTTAGTTACCAGTAGTCCCTTCAACCAATTTTGTATTGGTCAATTCCTTTGGCTTATCATTCTAAACTAGTGCTGTAACATCACGGATATCTCCAATTCCGTTTAACCGCCAGTCAAAACCGGACGGTTTTCGGTTAAACGATTTTTTAAAAAAATTAAAAAATAAAATAAAATTAAAAAAAATAGTTTTATTTTTGTTTTCCAATTTTTTTTTACCGACTCTGTCGGCAGCAAGCCAGGTCTGTGTGAAAAAGCGGGAAGGACTTTCATTTAAGCCAATTTGTGCTTGTGAACTTGTCACAAATAATAGTAACAATGTTGTTTTTAGAATAATGTGTAAGATCATTAGTTGGATGAATTATTATTATAAACTACATATTGAGATCTATTACAAAGATTACTTTCAAGCCAAGATGACAGACAAATTGGAGTGTTGTTCTAGTTTTGAAGTGGTGAGTCAACACACAGATTACTGAGCTGGGAGACATTGCCAGGCATAGTTGCCAGGTGCAGGGGCATAAATCGAAACTTTAAAAAAATAAAATTAAAAATTAAAATTAAAATTAAAAAATATTTAAAAAAAAAAAAAAAAGGGAAAACAAAACCGTCCAATTGAAAACGGAATCCGCCATGGGCGGTCGGATACCGGACAGTTAAACATTTGACTACAGCACTATTCTAAACAAAGCATTTTGTTCATTCTTTGACCAGTGCTTTACAGCCATTTTTTGGCTAGTAGCATTATTTGATATGGCACAAGACCTTTAATCTACCAAGTTGATGTACCAGGAACACCATTTAGCCTTTTCAAACACAACTATGACAATGTAGGACAGAACAAGTAAATGAGATGCACCTGAACACCTACATGTAGAATATCCCACCCCCTCCCAAGCCCAGAAGCCTCACATGTACACTGTATCAGTTGCAGACAATCCTATGGTCATTTTCATCTGTTCAATTATATAGAGCATACATGTATATTCTGCGCAACTTCAACATCTGTATAGGATAGCCTACAAACTACTTTATTTGCTTAACACACTTCTTTACATTTAATAAGGGGTTATGCCTAATAATAATATCTCCTTGCACATTTGAAGTGCACAGCAAATCCAATTGCTTAGGCTTCATACTCAGTCATGATGCATCACCAAATCAATATTAAATTTGGATTTCCTAAATCCTAATACACTATAGGGTATGTAATCAGTGGCTCTGCCGTAGAATAACAAGATTTTTTTTTTTTTTGATAAAGAAAGCAATCAGGATTTTAAAAAATCAATGAAAATCTTGCCTTATTGAAGTTTGATTGACAAGATTTCGTAAATTGTTATTTTGTAAGTGGAGTTCAAATAATGCATCATTACTAAACCCATGTTCAGTATCATACAAAAGTAAAGATATTGAGCATGAAAAGGATAAGGGATTTTTTTTGACCTACATGTAATTGGCTCAAACAAGGGTGATATTGGGTTATAAGTACAAACCCTTTCAAGTGGGAATTTAACACTTTTAATTTCATTTCTGTCCTCAGGACATTCGGAGTGTAATATATATATTTTTTTCAGAATTCAATTTTATTTTCAATTACAAGCAATCTTTCCAAAACAACGCTTAAGTATCTCAGGTTACCAAGCAAAAGCCTCCAAATAGTCTGTTAAAGAAATCAGCATTGCTTAGAAGCCAATGACCTCAGCTGTTTAATCTTTTTCTTTCTTCCTTTCCTCTTTTTCTTTCCACCTAATCCTGGCTAAGTATTGCTCCCAGATGCTAGAAACACACGGGAGCTAAACGCACAGAGTGGAAGCTAATGCAGAGCCCAAAGGCACTCAGTGCAGGATGGAAAAAGATCCCGTTTACAATCCTGTTTCCTGAAATGAACGGGATTTGTCGCCACTGGCATTACGTATTAAGACAGGATGCCATATTGCATACAGTGCACATGAATACAAATCTCCTAATGTACATGAATGAACGCTATCCATTATGATAGAGGGAGTTATTTGAGATATAAAGAACAAATGTGCATAACATAATTTTTTCAAGAAGGGAATCGTATTGACAGAAGCCAAAAAGGAACATTCAAAAACTTTCATTTTACAATCTTGAAAAGATCCTGAAAATGTAGAAAACAGAAAGCAAAAGACCAACAGAATGAAAAGGAATTTTGAGAGAGGTATCAGAATCTTGAGACTTTGGCCACTTCTCAAGACTAAGCTGAGGATCTATTATTACTTGCATGTCCCCCTCAAGATTGGTCACCACTCACCCGCTCACCCCCTCAAAGGTTTCCTTCATATAACCATTCAGATCTTAGCCTGTATAGATGAGGGTTGAGGGGTTCATTTAGCTCTGAAAAGGGGGGGTTAAGGATACCCCCCTCTTAACAAAGATATTGACTCAGGGTACGCTAATCCTGGCTCTTGTATGATCAGGGGTGTCTGAACTCTCATTGCTGCTTCCTCCTCAAAGACCTCAATAGAGGATATATCCTTCCCATTGTCTAGGGGTGATCACACAATCATCAGTACTTCCCAATGTCTATTGTCTATACAAAGGACCTACTAAGACTCTATACAAAGGTTGTCATTTGTCTGGACTACTGTAAGCCCTCAAAGAAATAGGCCTACTCAGAATCTTTCAAGAAGAGAAGATAGTTCTTGGCTACTGGTATTGTTCTAGCATGGACTACTACTTATGGTCAGAACAGTTTACCTTTGAGCAAATGATTTACAACTGTTTTAGGCACATTAAGGCTACTGAGTGATACTATTAGGGACTTATTTGATTCTGCCCGACAAGAACGTGGACTGCCCTTTTAAGGCAATGTGACGTCACTGCCAGTGCCTTAAAAGGACGTCATATTGCTTTAAAAGGGCAGTCCACGTTCTCGTTGTGCAGAATCTAAAAGTCCCTATTAATGCCTAGTAAACAGCATGAGAGAACCGGGTGTACTGTACATGTAGGGCTTATTCTTCAAATTGCAAAATGATTTGAAGTGTTTGCGCTGGGTCAGAAAAGGCCGTGAGTAGGAACAATAGAGGGGAGAAAGGACTGGTGGAGAGGTGCCAAGAAGCCCCCTTTCAACCGCCCAGTGGGTCAATAACAGTCACACCTGGTAAAGGAGAACCAGGAATGAAAGGTCAGGAGAGACATGAAGCTATAATCACTTGACAACATTGCACATTCCATGGCCATATCCCTATCTTCTTCTTCGACTATACCTGGGTTTATAATATTGATGTCCAGTTTATAAAGAGGCCCTCACCACAAACAGTCTTTGAAAAATGTATACATTTTAGTGTAGTAGGGATGCTAATAGCCTAATACCCATTAAAAACTTATATTTTTAATTTCTGATAACAAAATAAAGCTGGAGTAATAGTATCTAAAATCCTTTGAAACCACATAAAGACGCTATTCTACATGCTCTACACAAGAACGTCATATTCCTAATAAAAATCACAGAGGAATTAAACTTCATCAATAGGGAGAAAATGCCACAGCATTCAGACTACCAAATTCATCGTATAGCTATATGATAGCTGCCATCGGGATTATCTCTACAAGTAACAAGTAACAACAAGTAATTACGTTTGTTTCTAGTCTGAACATGATACAGAATCAGGGTCCAGCTCTAGCCTAGTATGAAAATCATACCGGGCGGGGCTTATTGTGAGTGCGCACCGATCATTGGCCAGCTGTCACGTTATCTAGCCTCTTGAGATTTAGTTTCTTTATAATGTTGTCTTCCTGCAGGGAAAAAATTAATATTTATTTTTCGGGGACTACTTATCAAGCTTGCCTGCATGAAAATAACATTCTAATTTGTTTTGCATTGAACTCTATGCAAATTTACAGGGGCGCTTTTCTGATTTTCGGGGGCTCTTTTACGCATTTCGGGGGCTAATTCGCCCCAAGTCCTCGTGTATATTTTTCACTGTCTTCCTGTCTGTATGCTCCTTTTTCTACATGTTTCTTTGTACAAGTTCCATTTAAATTCCCTTTGGTATGAAAATGCTATTAGTGAGAGAAATTAGGCCTTGTCCGTTGGTTGAAATAAATTTTTGTTTTGATTTTCAGACAGACATGGATCAATTCTCAATCATTAATTACTATTTTGTAGCCTCATTACATAACTCATTACAAATTTCATGGCCACACCTATTAAAGCTCCTCTAGATATGGCATACATGTACATTGTACATGTAACTCTCACTAGTCACTATTAAACTCTGGAGAATGATGATGAGAACTCTGATTATACTATTAGCTTTTTAATAAACAAAATAGATAGGAATAGAGAGTGATAAATACCTCTGAGAATCTTTGGGGAAAATCTAATAAACAATAATAATAATAATTTTGTTTACCAAGGGCAGCCTCATCAGCTTCATTGCTGTTCTTCCTGAGGGTCCTACAATTATTTTACAACAGGAATTCACAGGTACCCATTTACACCTGGGTTGAGAGTGGCAAATGTGGTTTAAAATCTTGCCCAAGGACCTTAGTGCTGGGCTAGGATTCAAACCCCTAACCCATGGATTGAGAGTCAAGTGAATGAACCACTATACCACGACACCTCCATAAACAAGAAAGTAGCAATTCTTTTTACATATTAATAAATACAGCCAACTGTTTGCCGAGATTCTAGCACAATGTAAGTCACAAGAAGTAGAAATAAATGAGATAAAAGAGAAATCTTGTGAATTTAGTACAGAATCAGTAGTAGTGATTTACTACATGATTCAGAAATGAAAAGTTACCACATACCGGTACATGTACAGTTTCATTCGTGGGATGTCATTAACCCCTTTTGATGGATATTAAATACATTCATGTTGTGATGGAATATTGATCACATGTTGAAAAGAAGTATTGATTTTTCACTCAATTGCAGCAATTACCGAGGAATATGCATAATGTTCAGAGGTCATGCTATCTATCATAATGCCTGCAGTATGAGTGCAAAACCGTTTCTAAAACAATATGAATGAGAGATAAAAGATTGGTAAACTGCATGCTATCTATCATAATGCCTGCAGTATGAGTGCAAAACCGTTTCTAAAACAATATGAATGAGAGATAAAAGATTGGTAAACTGCATGCTATCTATCATAATGCCTGCAGTATGAGTGCAAAACCGTTTCTAAAACAATATGAATGAGAGATAAAAGATTGGTAAACT
Organism: Strongylocentrotus droebachiensis; assembly: GCA_035222895.1. Lineage (NCBI taxonomy): Eukaryota > Metazoa > Echinodermata > Echinoidea > Camarodonta > Strongylocentrotidae > Strongylocentrotus > Strongylocentrotus droebachiensis. Next base: position 46,003 of record JAVYIG010005847.1, read on the forward strand.
GCATGCTATCTATCATAATGCCTGCAGTATGAGTGCAAAACCGTTTCTAAAACAATATGAATGAGAGATAAAAGATTGGTAAACTGCATGCTATCTATCATAATGCCTGCAGTATGAGTGCAAAACCGTTTCTAAAACAATATGAATGAGAGATAAAAGATTGGTAAACTGCATGAAGAAAGACAGGATTTTATATGACACTGCTTAGAGGAAGAAGGATGTAACTATCTACTCAAGTACTATCAGATTCCTTTCCAATACATGTATGCATTATGAGCAAATACATATGGGGCCTTTAGACAGTACATGTACATGCTGACAAAGAATTGGATGGGTTTCAAAAAGAACATTTCCTGTAGTATTCACTACTAGGTATAAGTTGGAAAGTATACCGGTATGTAAGCTAGGAAAAGATGAATTACTTACCACTTCCGCCCTCCCCCCCCCCCCCCCCAATACATGTTAATCATACAAGAATAACCTAGTCTGAATCCATAGACTATCCCCCATACCTTCCTTTGTCTAAACTCAACATTTTTGTCAATGGGTGGGATAAACTATTTCTGCCTGAATGCTAGGCCACTGAAAACCAATCTATATGTTCACTGTACATGCACCTGAGTCACAATGATGCACATTGTTCATATGTCAATTATAGTGCAATGACATGCACAATAACACAATGAGCCGTCTCATGTTTTTTCAACAGTTGCATACATTCAAGTATGACAATGACAACAAAATATTCCACGTCACATCTTTGCAGAATGTCTTTCTTTTTTTGCCACTACAAAATTCTAAAAAGCCAAAGAATCTTATCATAATATATTTCTCTCATAAAGTGTCATTAATAAATTAACAGCACTTAAATATAAATAACATTGTTGCAAAACTTTACATGTAATACTCTTTTGAAACCATGGACTTTGACAGGACTAAACCCCATCTCTTTACAGAATATGTAAACAATAAGGTATAAACAGTTTTTTTTATTTATTTTTTTAATTTGATTTTTAAAAATCTTTTCAGAGTAAATTTAAATTGGTTGTTTGTTCTTCTCTTCTTAAGGTGATCTCGAGATTTCCTGAGCTTTATTGTTCTACACCCAATGTCTTTCTTTACACCATCTTGACTGATACCCATTCTTAAAGCGTTCTAATACTGTGTTAGAAGACACAACCCTTGAAGAAAGGCTATAATGTTGTGAGCACAGCTTGAGAGAGAGAAGTCCCTCGATGAAAGACGCAATTAGGAGAGTTTACTTACTCGGTCTTCAAACCCCCCTACAGGGGTAAGTTTGCTGGGACAGATGGATAAATATGCACATAAACTTGAACGAGGCATGAAGCAGAAAAGAAGACCATGGATCGAGCTAACACTTTAATGATGCCATTGTAAAATCTTCATCAAGATTAATTCAGCTTTGATACAGGAAAGTTATTATATATTGACAAATTATATATTGCCATTTCAGTAATTACTTACCAGCTACACTGTACGTACATGTGTGTATAAATCTGATTATAAAAATACCATGACCGTTTGTGACCCCTCGTGTAATATATGCCATAAAATTATAATACATTTTTGACAACCATTTGATATCCATGTTGGCAATTGCTGCTTGTATTGCTCTTTTATCGAATACTATGAAAATTGATGAGGATCCTGCCAACAATGAGTATGGTATGATAAGTCCTTGTGGGTAATTGACCAGTCTCAATCTTTTTTTCTTTTATATACATACATAATAATAATAATAATAATAATACTCTGTTCTTTTATAGTGCATTTCATGTCTGTTGACATTTCAATGCGCTTTACAACAGACATACATGTATATATATACAAATTACAAAATAACAATGCATGATGTGATCATTAAATTATCACATGAAATATGATGCATTATGTAATGAATGACAAGAGACAGGAAGGCTATCATCTCCTGTCATCTATTAACAGGGTAACCATCATTAACACATACAAATGTAGTTACTGGTACAAAAGCTTATCTGCTTGTAAATCGTTCAATCCGGACAGTCTACCAGAAGGTTTGTGTCCTGGATTATGTATTCATTAATTTTTCATTTTATTCACATTTTATAGTGATTATCAGCTGCTCTAAATTTCATTACATATAAAAAAAAAAGGTCATATTTGAAGTATTTATAGGCACTCGATAAACAGTTGGGCGTTTAGGCTCTTCTATCTCAAGTAGGGACAAAATTCCAAATACTCAACTGTCTGAGGACAATATTATTATCAGGACTACAGAAATACATGTAGCTACCCTACCCAACAAATTAGCCCCTTTTCTTCTTCAGGATAATTACGGTACTATTTGTTGTTGAAATTTTGAGAAAAACTCATTTTTTGAGGATTACACTTATCTCATCAAACCCATCTTGCTAAAGTACTTCTGGTTTGCTTAAGCCAAGCCAACATTTGAATACAAAAGAAACTTTTCACAAAACAACCCATAAACAGCTTTGTCAATCAAAGCAGAAAGGCATGGTTTGTAAGCTCCTGACATTTTCAGATTCTAAGATATTCATCTAGATTTGTAGAAGAACATCTCCTTTAAATCACCATACAAGCGAATTCCTTCATCAATCTCCCTCCTACAGTTTTATCCCCAGATTTTGAAGTGAAGAAAGTTGGGATCGAAGTTCGAGTACAAACAACGCTGCACAATGTAGTTTTGATATCTTAACTTAGCAGGGATTGAGACTGCACCCTATCACCAGCCAGTGGGTGGATATGGATCTATCAAAGCTCTCAAACTAAATCCTTTTTTTCTTCATTAGTTGGGAGGAGGTCAGGAAGAATGCTAGAAATCCTCTAGGATTCAAGCCCAAAAGGGTGTGCACTTGTCAGGTGGGGGAAGAAGATATGGAATGCAATTAAACCAATCCAAAGAGCAAAATCCAGGCAATACATTATCTTGTCCCTCTGGAGGCCTCCACTTATTCTCCTTGATTTAACTAGTAAACATTTCACAACCTACAGAAATGGAACATCACAAAGCACATTGGTGCATCTTTATTCAGTCAACAACATGATATGATATGTAATAAATGAAAAGGAAACGAATATTGAAATGTTTTACATTAAAATTAATTATTCATAAACCTGCTACTGTAAGTGTTTCTATTAAATAAAAATAATAACAAAAATAACACATACAACAACAAAAGCTAGAGAAGATTCTAACGGATAAATATAAAAAATATAACAATTTTATATGATTCATGTCTGCGTTGTATTTGATAGAGCTTTGTCATTTTGTTGTTCGAGTGTTTCAACAAGCCTACATGTTTGTCATACGCTTGGTCAGGATATCCACTAACTTTGATTTAAGATCTATGACAATTCCTGGAAAAGAGCCTGATTTTGCTTGTAGACCACTTTCATTTCCACTTCCTCTTCCACAGCATACAGGGAGCCTATTACACTTACAAATAATATACTGCTAATTAAAAGACCAAGAACACCACAAAGAAAACTGCTGTAACTCACCACCTGTAAGATGACCAGGCAAACTCATGATTGTATATCCAAAAAGGGTAAAAATCCTCAGTAGAAATTCAGATAAAGGCTGAGAAATTATGAAAGAGAGCAGACTCCCATAGGATAGAACCTGTAAACAAGTGCCATGCTCTAGCTAGTAAGACTGAATGAGGGACTGAATGAATGACCTAACCCTCGCTAACTCACTAAATGGTCCCTTCCTCAACAATGACATGACTGGCTGGCCATACACTCTCCTTATACATTACAACTAGTCTAAAACATGCAGACCCAAGGCTCAATTAGGCTACTTCCAACTACAGGCCTAGTCATATCTGTAACTACATTGTAGATGTACATGGAGATCCCAGCTCTCTAAAATTGCTAACAATCCTTTATCAATATTGGAGAATAGTGAAATGTTATCACTTCAATTAGGTACAGTTTTAATGTTGGCATTTAATAGAAAAGATGGTCCTGCGTGGTGCTGCTGTACGGATTATTGTGGTTATTGACATTATTTTGAGACATTCTTGACTAATGGACCTACAAAATAATATTTAGCATTTGTTCGTTTGTGTCTCCTTAGATCAAGATTAATGTATCTTGATCTTCGGAGTAGTTGCTACAACCGGCCGTGATGCTATACATGTAGGTGTAAGTTCTTCTCATTTATTATGTAGGCTAATAGCCTGCAACATTGCTCAATGTATGATGATTGAAATTCCTATCACAACACTTAACAATAACTTGCTCAAAAATATTGTAAAGGCCAATGTGAAGAGAGCAAGAATACTGCTTTGATCTCAGAGTGACCTCCAAGGACTGAAATCAGGTCTGTTATACAAGACTATTCAAGGTTTGCCCTGATTGGTTGAAGCTTTCAATTTACACAGGAACTCAGCAACCAAGGTGTGAGAGAATCGGAGCAGTCCTGGCTGGCAAACAGGTTACTCTGTGTTCATACACATGCTTTAGTCCTGGCAAACAGGTTACTCTGTGTTCACACACATACTTTAGTCCTGGCAAACAGGTTACTCTGTGTTCAGACACATACTTTAGTCCTGGCAAACAGGTTACTCTGTGTTCACACACATACTTTAGTCCTGGCAAACAGGTTACTCTGTGTTCATACACATACTTTAGTCCAGGCAAACAGGTTACTCTGTGTTCAGACACATACTTTAGTCCTCGCAAACAGGTTACTCTGTGTTCACACACATACTTTAGTCCAGGCAAACAGGTTACTCTGTGTTCAGACACATACTTTAGTCCTGGCAAACAGGTTACTCTGTGTTCAGACACATACTTTAGTCCAGGCAAACAGGTTACTCTGTGTTCAGACACATACTTTAGTCCTGGCAAACAGGTTACTCTGTGTTCACACACATACTTTAGTCCTGGCAAACAGGTTACTCTGTGTTCATACACATATTTTAGTCCGTGCAAACAGTTTACTCTGTGTTCAGACACATACTGGTGAACGCAGCTTCGCTCACACTGCCTCAACTTTATGGAACAATCTCCCGGAACATTTAAAAAGCATTGACTCCATTGTTAAGTTTAAGATTGCTTTAAAGACGCACTTATTTAACATTTAATTCATCCATTTTGTCTGTTACCCAGTACATCTTGTCTTTGTATTCTGTTGTGTTTTTCTCTAGAGCGCTTAGGGACATGTTTTTATACTATGTGTTATGCGCTATACAAGAACGGTTAATTATTATTATTATTATTATACTTTAGTCCTGGCGAACAGGTTACTCTGCGTTCAGACTCATACTTTAGTCCTTCTTTAATACTCGGCTTTTTATAGCAATATACCCTTTTTTAGGTTCAAGTAAAATTATTTTCTTTATCCTCTTGATGTACTGCAATTACCTCCAACATACAATTTGTTGTAGATCACATGTAACCAGATTAAATTGAGTTTGTTATCGCTAGTTTAAACTCTTCCATGATGACCTTTGGGAGTTAAATACAATGTGCTCTCTTTCTTTCAGTATCTTAATGTAATTTGGGTGTATATGAAATTTCTTTTCTTAGTTCCCATTTCTAAGAAATACAACATTAAAACATGATTCATGCAAGTCTTGATTTCCAAAGGTAACTAAAACATAACTCTAAACATGATTTTGATCTGATTGAGAGAGGGTAAGTTTGAGTTTGATCAGTACACACATCATAGAGGACCAAGGTCAAGACCTAACAAACACCATTTAGACCGCGCGATTCAACATGGTGTATTTGTAGAATACTTTTCCTCATTTGTCCCCCTGTATAGCCAAATGAAAGCTGAACAGAGTTGTATTATCTTGAGTGTATAGACAGACAAAGATGTGCAAACATTACCCCCATAAACATCCCAAGGAAACTAATTTGTATGCTGCTTGTTAAAGGAATACATCACTAATTGTATTTTCCTGCTTCAGCAGAAATGTATAAAACACATATTATGCCTAACAATGATACAAACTATAATTATATCAGGGTGCTACAAGAATTTTTTTCAATTTACTTGCCCAAACAATATTTCCACTTGCCCAAAACTTTAAAGCGAAAAACCATGAAAACAAAACAACAACGGCTTATATTCTGGGGGTCTCGATACTATTATCAAAATGACTCGCTCGGTCGGATCTTGAGACCGCAGTAATAAATTGAAAACGAGACAAAAACATTCATCTGATTTATATGAGCAGCGAGTTTTAAATAATATGTTCACAATCATTAACAGTCATTATGAATAAATATCAAACATTTGACTTTTTGTACTTAGTACTAGAAAATCCCTGTTGTTTATTCCATTCCGATTCGCACGTGTTCATTTCCCTAGAATAATGACGTCATATTTGGCGTGATTCAACCAATCGGCAATCAGAGAATAGCAAAGGCCTGTCGGTGCGGCCTGCAGAGCTAGAGAGAGAGAGCGCGAATAAGCTCGCAGCTGGTACGATCGCGCTAGCTGTCTCTAGCTAGCTCACGGCCGGCCGTGCGTGGAGGCGGAGCGGCATTCATGGCTTGAAGTGTCACTGTTGCATGCGCGCTGAGCTAGCTGAGCTGGCTAGCTGTCTGTGAAGTTTTTTCGAAATCGGAACGATCGCTTTTTTGCTTCTGGATTTTGACGACGGGTAAGAAGTTGACGGGTGAATGGTAGAGTTCTTGGACACTAGGAAATTACTGTAAAAGTATCACTTGCCCGAATCGGGCAAGTGATAATTTGATTTACTTGCCCGACGGCTCAATTTGGTTGCCCCGGGACGTCGGGCAAGCGGGTTTGTCGCGCCCTGTTATATGCACACAACAGGTCAAGCCAGAAGCTAGTTTACTTTGGTTGTTCATTTTTAGTCGGTGTAGGCCTACATGTATATGCTATTTTGTCCCAATTTGAAATATCTGATAAAACAAGAGTACCAGTTTCACAGGCTATCTAACTGAACAGACTTTTTATACCTCTAAGAGCCTGGAATTATCGGACACTTAGAAGATAGGAATACAAGCTAGCAATAAAAGTCAGAAGTCCTTTAAAGTACATGTCCACATAGATAGGACTACATACATGTACATGTCTTGTAGTACTAAAAGACACCATTCCTTTAAAGTAGATGGGACTACATTGTAGCGATAAGCTCCTGTCATCAAGCCCATTACATTGTGTTGAATGATGGACATGTATTCTATGAATGATGGGAAGGTTTACTTCTCAAACATGACCTAGATAGGTTGTGAAGCAGGACCACCTGTGCATACACCACCACACAGTACAAGCTCAACTTTCTTCCCCTCTTCACATCCATCCATCCAACCATCCATCCATCCCTCCATTCCTACATCATATCCGTACAATCAATACTTTCATATGATTCCTACACTTCATACTACACACCATAATATGCTTCTATGGTACCATCAAGGAACATCTGACACCTGTACAAGTACAGTTACTGTCCATATTTAAAAAAAATATTTAAAAAAATTAAACTGAAACAAAAAGAGAGAAAAAGCCAGTATCATCATCAAATCAGAACCAGAATATGATTTGTTGGTAATGATTTGAATACCTATTAAAAATTGCTCTCTTCTACTTACTTCCAGATGACTGAGTAGGTAATGAATCCACTAAAATAAAAGAAATATGAAGATATGTCACACTTATCCACATAAGATCCATCACATATACACTGTATGTATTCAAATTTTCTGAGTCCTTCAAATACTGTTTCGATTTGTAATGAAGATGTCCAATCCTCAAAACTCTAGCCAAGTCATACAGAAGCTTTAATGCAGATGATGTGAGTCTACATCAAATCTAGTGACGATCTTCAGAATAAGTTCAGATATCCAAATGTCCAAATATGGAATGGAAATGGTATGATATTTCAGGCAGCTCAGATATCATGTTCCTTGCAAGATCTTTGTAGTTGGTAATGAAGACCATAATGTTAGGAAGGATCACACTCGCTCGTCTGCCGGCACCGGAAATGTTACAATAGAACAATGATCGCTCCTAGCTACACTCTCCATCAATGAAAACAGGGCAAAGTGAGAGAAAGAAAGAAAGAGAGAGAGAGGAATATAGAAGCAAAGCGGAGACAGACAGACTGACTGCCTGAGCCATGAGATGGGAGCATTAATATTCAATAATCAGTCTTGGGTATCTATTAATACATTCACATGAAAGCTTTGTGTGTCAAACTCTGTAAATTAATGACCATCACAGAAGTGCTTGTTGATTTTCTAGAAACCTCAAAACCACTATTGTTCGATTCCTTCAGGCAACATATAAAATGGTTACAATTTGAAGTCTCTTCCCCTACAAAAGGAGAGTCGTTGACAATTTGAAAGTGTGTTGTTGCCATGAAACCTAGACAAAGTTGCAGTTTGCAATGTCAGTACAATGGTAAAAATGTTGTGTTGTGTTGAAATTAATTTTATGGTTTATTTTGTCATATTAAGAAATATGGGATATCTAATTAATCAACTCATTTATTTCTAGACTGAAGACTGTCCAAGAAATAATGGAAAAACAAATATTGCAATATTCAAGGTTAGGGTTGTTACACTACATATACTGTACAAGTCTTATATTGAATTCAATTGATATTTAGAGTCACACGTTGGGCTAATAATCTCAGATATACTGCTTTTCAGGAGGGTTTCATTATCAAAAATTCCACTAATTGTTAAGTTGCAAATTCCACAACATGCCAAAGAGAGCTGACAAGACAATGTATGCAATCATCTTTGAAAAGTACCTTGGGTTATCGCGATAACAACAACTCAAAAATTACTCGAGTCTATGTCAACCACCAAAATGTTTTCATGAAAAACTTGACTTATACAGTATGTACTGTGGACAAAAATTATAATAATCTACGCATCACAAAATCACTAAAACCATTTGCTCACTTTCAATAGCAATCTATGCAAGATAAACAAAGGAAATATTTATGGAATATATCATGGTTTGACTACCCTCGGGGCTAGCAGAGTTCTAAGGTACTTCATTGAGACTGTCACTACTAGTATCTAATTGAGGAAACGAGGGGAGACACAGCCAATGCAATGGAATGGAATAGTGGCGCCAGCAGAAGCATCGATACTAAGTCGTATTGAAAGCCAGTTGTTTGGAGGGAGGGAGCACCATGGATGCTCTCTCTCTCTCTATTCACCAGACCTAGTCAACCACTATGAATGGAGTTATACTACTGGAGTTATACTACTGGACTACTATTCACAACAAACATTTATGACCCATTTAACAGTGCGCAATGCTGGTACAAATATCATGGAAAGTTGGAAACTTATCACAAAGGGTTTGCTAATGGTTGATTAACAAATTTTGTTGCTGTTTACCTTTCGTATGTGATATTTGTTAAAAATTCTAACTATTCAATGTTTTACAATATTTAACTCGGATCTCCTAATCTATGTAACTACCTTACATCTACATTTGTAGATAGGCTTCTATCCTACATGTACATGTACATAAAAACGGTATGAGCATGATTCTTTGGCAGTAAAGCGACAACTTACAGTAGTAACTGAAACTGATTTGGTAGAACCATCTGGAAAATGAAAAGCAGTCCAGAGCAAAAGATTTTAAACATTTAATTCAAGAAAGAAAGAGATATCTGACTAAAAATACAAAGTAAAAATTAGTAATATGCCAATACGCCTCCATAATGATTTGAAAAGGAAAAAAAACTACCCAGTAAAGTAGGTCAGCAGCTCAAAATGTTCACAAGAAACACACCTAACAAAAGTGGTATATATCGTGATGATAAATTATGTTCCTGTGACCCATTCTCGTCTGCAAATTTCACTTGCACAGCACACATCACACAAACAAGTAGTCATGTTTTGACCTTTGCACAAGCAGGATATAGCATCATTCAACAGATGACAGGTCTTGAAACAAACGCACCAATAAGATAGAGAGAGAGAAGAGAGTTGAATCTAGGCATCTACAAGATTTAAAGGTGAAGTCCACATAGAAGCAGAAAATGAGAAGAACAGATCAGTGAAAGTTTGAGCAAAAATCCAATCAAAATCAAGTAAGCTATGAAGTTTTAAAGTTGTCATACAACCTATAGGTTAAATACAAATTGGCAACACTGTAACTAATATCTTGCGTGCTCTGTTAAATTGTTTTCACAAGCTTTCCTTTTCTTTGTTATTGATGATGGAATAGATATGTTTCATACAGGTGTTGTATAAGGGTTATAGCATATTCGCAATACTCTTATTCAGGGTGAGTGTTTTTTGCAGTGGTTTACCACGCCATACTTTAACAAGCCTTAAGGCTATCACTTTGTTCAACAATTCATACTCCTCGCTTGTTTTCAATAAGCCCATGCCTATACCTATACATAACTGTATGCACAATTCCAACCACTTTCAACCAAAGAAATATATACATGTACATGTAACTAACAATCATGACTTCTTTTTGAGGTGTGTTGGGTTCTATAAATGTTCATCCTCCTAAAAATAAAAAAAGGCTCATGATCTAGTTTTCCTAAATATTTGTTCTTTCTTCATAAATGATAACAACAACAAAATCTCACACAATGACTAAAACTTGGCACCAGTGTCAAAGAAATATACAAAAATAAAGAGTACTCTCATTTCTGGAAACCTCAACTGTTTGAAAGCAGCTGCTATGAAAGATGATTGAAACACCATCCTTATGAAACAGAAGGATAACAGGAGAGTTAGGTCATAGGTCAATCTCCAAGTACAATGAGCAATGCTGTTACTACGGTAATGCTTTTTACTCTCGCTAGTGTTTTTACGGTATACATGTACCTACATGTACTAGAGTCAAAACTAAAATTCCAACATCACAAAGCTAGGGAGGGGAGAGTAAACAAGTATAATCCAACATTACATAAAACATGTTCATTTCAGTTATTAACATTAACAAATATATACAAATGGGCCTACAGACACAGTACTTAAAAGTAATGAGAACATTTGAACTTTAATATGCTTGCAGCAAACCTTCCCTTTCTCCATATAAATTATTATGACCATACAATAACACAAAGTCCACATGTATGTAATATGTGCACATAGAAGCAGTGTATGTAAAGGAGTCATTGCTGATAAAACAATCAGAAGAGTGACCTCTAACCTCCACTAGAAGGGGACTGATTGATCCCTCCTTCCTGCGTTCTATCATTCCCCTACCCCTCCCTCCCCCTCCCTTTAGCTTCCTGTTGTCTCACTAGAGCCTCTCTTCATCACTCATCTCATACTCTGACTGGCACCTGTTACCTAGCTCCCAAACCCCTTCTTTCAGTCGCTCAAAACTTGCTGTGATAAAGTCCCTCTTTCAGACTTTCAAAACTTGCCGCGATAAAATAAGAAATTAGGATTGTCTGAAGTTCTGAAGTCTGAACACTGTATCATGGAACATTGTGTAGCAAATCACAGGTTTTGTATTACTTACAAGTATTGTTAGTTTGTTACTAACAAAAACTTGATAAAGAATGAGGATGAATTAAAAACAAAAAACATGCTAAAAACATGAACTGAACAAAAACATGCTAAAAAGGGCAGTTGTGGGGGTTGGCACTTTCCAAATGCGTGTCAGACAGGAGAGCCCTTTAATCATTTTTTTTTCTCAATGTTTGTGCAGCACTGCTATATAAGATAAATAAAGACTAGTAAAATTGATTCCTGGTTTCTCATCTAGATTTTATGAACATGAGGAGGGTTCCATTTTATGTGAGATTATATATTATTTCTCTACATACAGTACAACACATGCTATTTATGACAGTAGGTCAATTATAACACAAATCAAGGTGAAATTGCAATACATTAATGAATTTTTGTTAACCCCTTGTCTACATGTCCTCAAATTAAACAAAAGATAATGATAATAACAATAAAATTGAGGCATGCCAAAAATAGGTAGGAGGATGGGACAAGAAACAAGAAATTATTTGTTATTTTGCCTACAAGATTTCAGGTAAGTCTAAGTACAATAAATCTAACAAGAATGCAGACTTATTACCATCACCAACATCATCATAGATGCAAAAAGAGTTACCGGTAGGCTATGTTAAACTTATTCTACTTTTTCAAACCTCCCTATTCCTTGATCTGCCAGCCTCTTTTTGATTTTCAAATTAAAAGAAAGAAAGAAACTGACCCCGCAGAATGTGTATGTCTGAGGGGGGGGGGGGGGGGGGAATCAAACTTAAAACAAATCATGGATCCCTCTCCTCACATGTATACACACAAAAAGAGAATCTGGAATGTGTTTTATATGGCCTTTAACATGTATCTGCATTTAACAGAGCAAAATTTGAAATCAAGCCTCTATGATAAAAGAAAAAAAAAGTACAAATTTTGAACAGTCTGTAAGTACAGAGTACAGACCCATGAAAATGACAACAATCAACTGTAGGTATTTCTCTAGATATATTCAGTTTTCAAACATTACCCTGATACAACTCTAATCTCCTAAACGTTTGTTAAATTAACGTTAAAATCTTGAGTCATAAAATATCTTGTTTTCATAGTTTTCTTAACTAAAAATAAATTAAATGAAATGGTCTTCTTTCGATTGGATACGAGTTATGATATCCTCTTACTTGCAAATTAGGATTCACTCGTCGCCAAAGCACCCTCCAGTTTCTTCAATTTTACAAATTCTAAGATGTCATCAGTAACACATGTTTTTATGCAAATTAAGGCTGCGAAGAGTACTCGCACTTTTGACAACTACTCGAGTGCGATTTCTCGTACTCGAATAATCGGCCGCCATTTTTTTTTGTGCGCATTACCGGCACCTGGCACTATCCAGGCCGACGTTTACCCGTGCCCGGAGGGGACAGCGCCGGCATGGTGGTACCGTGTGAAAAAATGTTTCCCAGCTCAATCACTGTCAACTCACCACTCAGAAACTGGGACCAACAGAGCTACCAAGTGTCATGCATTAGGCGTGATGTCACGCATTTTGAGGGTGTGAAAACACTCTCACGTGTCAAATTTTGGATAGATCTAGGTTTTTGAACAAGCAGCGACTTTGGTTTGTTTTTATTTTCATGTGTCGCTATTTTATAAAACAAATATCGCATTTGACCCTGTTGTGCATAATGTAAATGCAGTGAACGCTCGGTGAACGCTCGGTGAACGCTCATTGTGAACTAGCCGCAAGCAGCTCGTACACAGAAGCGGCACCAATCTAAAGTCTAAAGAAACCTTGCGTGCACTACATGGCGCTTGTTCAGAAACGTATCAAAAATTTGACCCAAAATGAAGTAAATATTCATTAAATGTCCAAATAAGATCATGAGTTAAAAGTCATTATGTTTTTTACCTTTTTTCGTGTCAGTTTTCTTGTTATTTTTGGAGTATTTTTCGGATAAACGTTGATATTAGTATACACTTTTTCACAGGTTTCACAGCAAACCGCGCCGCTGCACAATACAAGTACATACCGATGGTGGGTTGTGGGCGGGCGCGACCTGTGTGAAGTTATCTACCGTAATGTCTCAGATCCTCACTACGGTAGATAACTTCACACAAGCGCGCGCCTGCCCGCAACCCACCATCTGTATGTAGAGTCTACTCATGATCTTTATTTGGACATTTAATGAATATTTACTTCATTTTGGGTATGTTTTAGTAGGGTATCTCCACGCTGGAGCTACGGGTCAAATTCGGATACGTTTCTGAACAAGCGCCTACTGCATTACCACTAACGCACGCTGGGCCATGCATTATCTAATTTACTCTATTTCAACTGCATTTATACCTTCTCTATCCTCTTTTCTTTTTTTTTACTCATAGAGTCATACTGATTGTTGGTTCAGCAATGAAATGACACAGTTATGCCGACCATCTCAAAAGTGTCAGTGCTCATGCTCGGTTCATCGGCGCCGGAGCCGCTGCGAGGCCATGACGGTCGGCTAGACCTCGGCAATAATTGTGAGACTTCAGCTGTTCATCAACAAACAAACCCTTCAAAACATAGCGGTCTAAAACATGTTTCTTTCACATAATATCTAGTATCACATAAAACTATATAATAAATATATTTCAAACTACGGTATTCTAAAATCTAAAGTTTCATACATACCGAAAAAGTCTACTTTTAAGGCCAAAAGTATAAAAATAAATTCTAGTCGTCGCGTCGCCATTTTCGCATCACTGTCGAGAACTACATCTGTTGCCAAATCAGAGGGTCCATTCCTGCTAATGATCATAATTTACATCAGATATATTGTGACAAAACTCCTTATTTGGAATAGAAAAGAAAGAAAAATAATTTTGATAATAATAGAAATATTTTTTAAAGGGAATATTTTGAAATATCATGATTTTTAACATTAAATTTATTTTAAAATCAAAACAAAAACTTTGCATTTATCTAAAATGGTGGCACCCTGGCGTCAATATGGGCTGTTATGTCTGCGGACACAAACATTCACCTCCCTCTGGAAAAACCTGTTCTCCTTGATTGTACACATCTTTATTTTTACTTTTTATTGCAAGTAGAAATCTTGGTATTTGTTCTACAGTGGAGACGTTACCGAGATGATTTTATAAAGTGTTGTACTTTTTTAAATGTTTTGCTCATAATTACTCTTTTGATGTAAAAAACACAATTTGTTTGGCCAAACCAGATTTGCTAAAATAGTAATCTGAAGAGGGCGACATACTCGAAGTCACAAAATTAACATTGCTTATGAGGCCTGTTTATGATCATATTTTTTATCCGGTGGTCAGTCTCCTTCTCCTCCTCTCTCTCTCCCCTTTCTCCTCTCTCCCCCCTCTCTCCCCTCTCACTCTCTTTCCCAACCATCTCTCTCCTCTCACTCTTTCTTTCTTTCACTTTATTCTGTTCTTTTTCTTTCCCCCCCCCCCCCCCTCTCTCGGTTCGATTCCCGCCGTAGCACTACTTTTCTTTGGCAAGACATTAATCTCAATTTTCCACTCTTCACCCAGGTGTAGTAAATGGATAACCATCATTCTTTGGGTGCTCGCTCTGAGCGCCTTGAAGGCAGCTAGCTGGGATCAAAACAGAGTAATAGTAGGCACGTTGAGCATCCCCTGGATGTGTGTAATATAAATGTAGCTATCATTGATAGTAATATTCTTATTATCATTCAATTCTTTATTATTACTATCATTAGTATTCTTATTGTTATTTTTATTACAATTATTTATCATCATTATCATTATCATCATCATCAGTAGTCGTAGTAGGAGTAGAAATAGCACTGAGTAGAACTAGAAGAAGAAGCTGAAGTAGACGTAGGATTAGTATTTTCATCATCCCCATCATCATCACAGCTATATCAATACTTCAGAAAGCGAGATGAGCATTTACCAATCCGAACGTGTTACATAAAATTTGCATGGTTTAAGCCATCTTTAAAACTAAAAAGGTTAGATAGTAAGCAAATAATTACCGTTGGTGAAGGTGATGGGACAAACTATCACTTCCGAGGCGATCTGGATGTAGCTATCTTTCCGAAGCGAAGCTGAGGAAAGATAGCGTATACATTCAGATCGACGAGGAAGTGATAGTTTGCCATTGCCTGAAACCAAAAGGTGATTATTTGCTTTATATTCCACATCTAAAACAATTTAACTACAAAAAGAAAAGGACGTGTATGCATCTACATAAAAGACACCTAAGCCCAAATTCATACCAAAAAAGGTTAGGTTTAACCGAACTGCTTGAGGGTACGGTGCGCGTATGTGTTTGTTTTAATTGCGCTCATTGGTAATGCGCGCTTAATTACGCCTGTTTTAGTGCGCTTTTGGATAATCTTCAGTGAAAGTGCGTTGCCCTTTGTAGATAGTAGTACTATCTACAAAGGGCAACGAACTTTTTGCTTCTCCCATCAATGTAGGCGAACTATCTTTGATCACGTGATTTACTTATGACCAATCGTAGAGCAAGATTCTTAGTATGTGGAATATAATATTCAATATACTACATCCTCAGAGGTGCAGCTATAAAATCATTTTAAGGGAACAAGAAGTTGCTAAACACCAGATGGGCAAATGCTTATATGCTTTTACATTAAATAACACTGTGATTCAGACTCTAAGGAGACAATTATATACAATATCTGATATTCAGGAAATGATGCACATTTCTGAGGAAACCTTGATGACAGAATGAAAAGGTTACACTGATATTAATCTTGTTGCAAAGTACTTTATTGGTATATTGCCATCATAAATACATTCTACATGAAGGAAAAAAGGTCATTTCTAAATCATTACACTTTGGTTGCCTTGGTCACAAACTGAGCACAAGTCAAAGCTATATACATATCTTAAATCATTATGTACACAGCAAATTTGGTTCTTATCAGAGTTAAACAAAAATGAGTCTGTGAACTTAATATATGATGAAACTATTATGTATCCGTGGTAAAGCAATTACTTATAATGGTTGGATGAAGGGTGTAAAAAGATGAAATCGGAAAGGAATTCCCATGAGATAAAGAGAAGAAAGAAAGATTAAAGATGTACAGATAAAAGCACAAAGAAATAAACATAGGGTAAAAAGATGGAATGGAAGGGAAAGTGAAAGAGAGGGAGAGAGGCTTCGAATTTGCTTCTGGTATGCAAAAGGTTATAGAACAGAGAAGGACAGAAAGAGGAATGGGGAGGGGGTAAAATATTTGTAGATGACATATTAAGTAGGGGATGTTCAGTCAGTGCAGCAATAGAAATGAAGATAAATATATAAAATATGTCCTTTTAAAAAAGAATGAGAGAAATAACAGCCTTCACAGCATAAGAGAAATGCAGCACTTTCCTTTTAAGAAGGTACAATTATTTACTTTCCAGACTAAGCTCAATAGCATCTAAATTTTTAAAATAAAAGCTTGTTCACAGCAGATGCCATATGACATTATAATAAAAGACTACAACATTGCCAAAAAGGACCATTTTAAATGTATACGAATAGCAAGAGACAGTGTGGATGCAACACAAGCCCCTATGATTTTAACATTAGTTTATCATAAAGTCAGTGTGTGCTTTAAAGCTGTATGAGCCCCCCCCCCCCCAAAAAAAAGAAGGCTTTTACCATAATCAAATATTCATCAATGAGTGCATGGCATTCATAGCACTATCAAATGCAGCACTTTACATAATGGAAACCTAATAAATAATTCATTTACTTTGAGATAAACATTTAATTACATGAAAATTATTACAATAAAAGCTGCACAAATCACACAAGAGGACTTCCACACATTGAGATTACTAACAGGAAATCCTAGAATGGTTATGAAAGGAGTGAATTATGATACTAAATATTCCATTTGTTTTTTTCACTACTGAATTTTGTTGTTAACAATGCAAAGGTTGATTTATATTCTGATAATTATGACTAAAATAAAGACATTTTAGACCATGATCACATCTAAACTAAATATCCTCACTGCAACCATGTATCATGTAGATACAGATCACATGTTCTATAATCAATCTCCCTGATATCTAAACTAAAAATATATCATATATACGGGATAATAGTAATTCATTATACTATCGCCAACTACAAAGTAAAACAATTTTGTTGAAATATACATCAACAAAATACCACTGCAACCACTTAGAGAATTTACAGTCAATGTTTGAGACATAAATAATATAAAAATATACAGTTATGTATATGAAAAGCTTTCCTTTTGTTATTCTACACTTGAAAGTCATAAAATATACAACATTTAGTTTGAATATCTCTTTTTTCTCATTTATTGCCATGTTTAGAACCACAGAGATATTTTACTATCTCTGAATGATGTTCTTTGTCAGCCGCTATAGCCATGCATCATTTATTGGAATGTGGCTGTATTTGCAAACATAATATCCCTATGTAAGGCATGATTTTTACAGATAAATTACAAGATGGATACTCCTATGCAACACATTGATATATCAACTATATTACCATCTACTGGTGCCGGAAGGGTATTACCTCCAATGATTCCACACAGAGTTAACATCCTTTTGACTCTCAGTCTGGTTGTATTATGTACAAGAGAGATTCTAGCGAATATCTTGGGCTACCACAAGTAACACTGTCAAACATCTTTTGATTAATCATTATTGATAAAAGTGGTAAGATATATTTACAGCTTGTGTTTCTTATATTCTTTGATTTTGGGTGTTAAGTCGATGCCTGCTTGCTTACATCATCATAAAATAAATAAAAGTTCAATCTTAGAATACTTAAATGCGATGATGTGAAGTCAACTAAAATGTTGAGTTCCACCCAAGAGCACCTACATCGAAACATGCCACAAGACATGGGGCTAGTAGATAAGGAAAGTAATGGAAAACCCGTTCATTTTATTTGCTTTATTAAGGCAAGCAGACAATTTAACATGAAATTCTTGACTGATTCATCAAAATTGGAAATAAAAGATGAGTGACATTTCTTTCCCAAGTCTATTTGTAAACCAATATCAAACATCACATAAAACCAGTTTGTATCCTCTACAGGTCAGTGACCTTAATACTCTAGTCTCTATATCTAGACTTTATGTCTGCCCTGGGTTTCGTAGCACAAATGATTATAATCAAACACAATGTGTTCCAACATTTAGCAAACAAACACATTCTATACTATCAGAGACTGAGTTCTGTATGATATAACATAGAAATTGCAACATTTTGCAAAGATGATCAGTACTTTATACAACCTTCTGTTTTGATCCTGGTTTCTTTTACAATTATCTCGTTACAATGGTGACAATAAATCAAACATGCTTTAAAAAGCCAATGCATAAAACTTACACACTTGTCTATTACTCATTGTACCATGTACAAAGACAAGCAGAAAATAACAGATAAACATAAAGTGAAATAACCAGGACATCTGGTTAAATGCAACATGTATGGAAGAAGTCATTATCGTCAACAAATATAAACACTATTAAAAAGATATGAAATACATAATTTTTCATTAAAAGAGAAGATAACCTTACATGACAAACCATCTATTGAATAATGATATTTGAAGGTCATATGGACCATTATTCTCAATCATTCCTGTGTATTGTAATAATCAATTAAAAAAGCATAAAAATAAGCATAAACACAAACAATACAGTCCGTATAAAAATCTGACTTTCAAAAAGTAAACACATTATTTTTTTTTGCATTGTAAGACTAATTTTTTTTAAATATGGATTTCTTTGCTTTCTGAGTATAATTCACTATTATTGTGTTTGGATTATTCTTTTTCAAGAGATGTATATATCATTAAAAAGCAGAAAAAGAGAGAAAATATATTCATTAAATCACTCTACCTGAACATAACGAAGCCTTAGAAATCCAAATGTATTTATTCACTGCCCCAAACTGGCAATATTTAAAAATGTCAATATTTTGTTTACATAAAATTCAGATACCCTGTTTCTTACACTTATTGCAAAATAAACTTACACAGATAGGAGAGAGGGACAGAGGGAGATATATATAATATTATATAAAGAAAACTAACCGGAGTTCATTTTTCATGTAAACACATTAGCATATCATAGGTAAACTAATCAAAATGTTTCTAATTTTTGTCCAGATTTAATATGGTGATACTCTTCATGAACAACATACAAACAAAGAAGTAGACGGAGCTGTTTAAAATAGGCAGAAAATTACAATTTATCTTAGCAGTGTTTGCGCATATTGGAAAGAAGATGATGATTATTCATCATAGAAAACCACTCAACTTTTTTTCATTTTTTTTACGGTATTGCAGTTTAGACTTGGTTTTTATTTCTGCTTTACATCTGAAAGCAAATTGACGAAAGTAAGTGACACTATCTTTGAAACTGCACAGACTTAGAGCAGACAACACATTTGAGCAGCACATGTTAACAGGCAGCATAAGGTATTTTTGGCAGCTTAAGGGTAAGCACATTATGAAATGTATCAAATACTTTTCATACAGTTTTTTAAACAAAAAGATCAAATTAATAATATGATACACTTCACTGGCATTTCCACATCACAAAAGAATGATACTAAAGTTAATTAATTTCAACCGCACTTATCATAATCATTTGTCATTCATTTTGGGAATACAATTTCAGAAAACATTGATTCATAACCATGTTGTTCTACAAAGTAAGCACAAAAGGCAAATTATTATCTTTGGTATGTCAACTACCTTTATAAGGCATTTCACACTAAGGTAGCAGATACTACAGCTTGGTAGAAATCAGTACCCGATGGCAAACTGTGAAACTTGGGATTAAAACATTGA
Organism: Strongylocentrotus droebachiensis; assembly: GCA_035222895.1. Taxonomy (NCBI): domain Eukaryota; kingdom Metazoa; phylum Echinodermata; class Echinoidea; order Camarodonta; family Strongylocentrotidae; genus Strongylocentrotus; species Strongylocentrotus droebachiensis. The sequence continues at coordinate 66,281 of JAVYIG010005847.1, forward strand.
AAATCAAACATTCCTTGCTGCATTTGAGGATACATTTTTATAAAGCTTGCTTTCTCTTTATAAGCCTAGGATCCAGTCTCCTCATAAAGGCTGTGATTTTCTCAAGAAATAGACTGACGGCACTAAAGACCTTGAAGATATAAACCTATCTGGCCGGCAATAAAACCTTAAATATGGCCAATGTAATAGAGTTGTATATATAAAATGGGTTCAAATACTTGGGAAGTAAATAGCTACTTTAGAATGAGAAAGTTGTATTTCCAATGAGTTTACAATAAATTAGGTGGGCAAGAAAGTTTCATATACTTGGCAGTCATTGTAAAATTGAGAATATTAGTATGCAGTATTCATCAGTAGATTAGTGTTATTCACATGACAAGGTGGAAATCCAGCCTCCTTGTAGTAGCAATGTAAGAAACCACACTGAGAAATAAATAAGTTTACTTTGTTCCTGATTGATATGCGTATCTACTTCAATAACAGACTAGTCATGTAGACAGACCAAGACCAGTCTGGTCTACATGGTGGGCCAGAAACAAGACCAGTATAGTCTATCTGATGGGCCATGTACAAGACCAGTCAAGTCTATCTGGTGGGCCAGGTACAAGACTAGTGTATTCTATCTGATGGGCCAAGACCAGTCAAATCTATATGGTTGGCCAGGAACATGACTAGGCTAGTCCTTTTGGTGAGCCAGGAGCTTCTCTGAGTACTTCAGGTTAAGAACCCTTAGGTCTAGGACTACCTGTAGACACTTGTGGAACACCAGAGCATCAGGAGCATGTGTAGCATAGAGGAACTTCTCCAGGACACCCAGAAGGTGTGTCTGGAGGCTGCGTACCTCATCCACGTTCTGGATACCTTTCCGATCTACATGTAAGCAAAAAGAGATAATACAAACAAGGGGTTATGTGGAATTCAGGTTTAGTTTAAAATTCTTTCTGAATTGCATCACTTGAAAAGAGGAATTTATAAACGCATAAAGACTTAACAGGTTGGGTAAAATACGCTTTAATATGAATTGTATTTCAGAGTGTCTATCTAACAGGGGAAAAAAGAGTGTAAATAAATGTGTATGTTTTGACGACGTTAGGAGGACACCACAATTTAAGCTTCTGGTTTGAACCTGTGAGGATACAGACCAAGTCAAAGCTATGCAATTACAACATTATGAATAACACAGGCAAGCAAATGAGCTTTGTCAACATGTTAGCTAAAATCTTTCTGATAAGCAAAGAGGAAAAAGGGATTCCCCCTTCCCAAACCCTTTCCTCTTCATAAATGATAATACAATAGAATTACACAGAATCACAAGTCAACAATTTTTTTTGTAAATGAAGAAAAGTCTTTTGTCCAGCCATTAAAGGGAGAGTTGAGTTCTGTTGCAGAGGGCGCTACACAAAATATTTTTTGGTGAGATAATGAAAAACTGAGGGTCAAATTTGAAAGAACATAATCATCTTTGTTTGATCAAAATCGGTTCAGAAACGGCTGAAATATAACGATTTCTAAAACTTGGTACCACCACAAATATTAGATATTTTGAAAAATTTGAAAAAACCGTTGAAAACTGTTGAATAAAAAAAAATTTACACCTTTTACGTCGTATTTCAGCCAATGCCGATGTTGACTTCTTTGTTGGCATTTTCGTGTTGCTTATATTACCCACAATCAGCCATCTCTTGATTAATTAACATTAACCATTTTATATTAATTAACAGTAACCTTGTTTTTTTTAAAGTGGAATTGGTATGATCGTATTGGCTAAATTTCACACATTTTGGGGTCTAAAATTACCTTCATAGCAATTTTAGGTTCTAAAAGGGCACTATAAATGTCATAGATAAGAATAAGAGCAATAACCATGCACTTTGATGGCATTTGCGGTCTGAAAACAGAACTCAACTATCCCTTTAAGATTCTAACAAAGCAACTGACCTGATGCTACTAATATAGATGCTTGTAACAGCGCCCTCTCTGGCAGAGATAGGTTAAGCTGGTTGAGTTGTGAGGCTATCTTGGACAATGCAAGAACTAAATCTCCAACATCTGCATAGGAATAAAGCAGGATCAAAGTGAATAAATGACAGATCAAACAAATGAAATACGATTTCATGAATCATAGTCACAAAGACATAATACAGCTAGATCCTAAAATACAAATATTATAGAACTACAGTTCAGGGCAGCGTCTTACAAAGAGTTGCAATTGATCCAAATCGAGTGCAAGTCCTCCAATCAATCGCAAGTTTGCAGTCTCCTATCTCTTATGTACATAGTTGCGATTGATATCAATCGCAAATAAGTTGTGATTGATATCAACTCTTTGTACGGCGGGGCTCAGGACTTAATCGTAGCCCATGTTTACTGCCAACTTTTTTTTTCCAGGTGTAATATTCTAATTCGAGATTCATATATTTCTCAGATGTTATTCAGGGTGGTGAAATGCTACAAGTTATTGAATGATACAGTAAATCTGCATAGGACCTGTAGAGCTGTCTGAATGCAATGGTTTGATCACTAGTCAATGTGACTGGGTGAGCATGTAGGCGACCATTGACTGGAATGCTTCCCATTAGACTGGAATGCTTCCCATTAGAGTGGAAAGTGTACAGAATCATAACTAAATCCAGTAACAGGACTAAGAATAATACTGTAAACGCTTTGGTCGGTTACGTTGCAACCAACTGGTAAAGACACTTTACGCTTATAGCTACTTGCGCCCTCTATATAGCAAACAATGCCTAATCGGTACCTGTTGGTCCCCCATGATCCCCTTTTTCTTATGTCAATTGAGAGCTGATTTAATGAGATAACCACCAGTCAGTGACCTTGCAGGGAGGTCTTATCCCCTCTGGCCAAACTAGTACAGCCGGGCTTTAATAGAAAAGTTTTTAGTTTTCTTTATATCAGTCATAAAGACAGACGTTGCAGTCCTTATGATAGATGACATACCAGGTGAAGTCACCAAGATGGATACAACCAAGCATACAGGGGTCCCTCTAACACCATGTTACAATATAGAAGATTTAAATACCCACCTGATTTTTGGAGAAGACCTCTGTGAAACTTCTCTCCATTGGTGAACACAATGAAGTCACTCTCTGGGTCCAGGATTTGACTCAGTTGTAGGAGCAGCACTTCAAAACAGCCTGCTTTTAACAGTGTCAACTAAATAGAAAATGTAACAAGATAGTTTGATAAGACAATGAAATAGAGGGAAAGCATTTCACATGAAATTAAATACAATATATGAACATATTTTAACACATATGAACACACAAACATATTTTACTTTCATCCTGGGTTATTATCTTTTTGAATAGTATAAACTGAGATTACATTTCACAAGGGCACATAAATAGAAGCACATAATGCACCACATAAGCTAAATATTACAGAAATAATTCATCTTGTTCAGGCTTTTCAGCATATCGTGAAAACAAATTTGTCTTCTTTCATTCCTGATTTATTCCTGATACGATTTCAAAATTCAAGGATCATTATTTATACCTGTTTCCAGTTTGAAAGTCTTCATCCAGTGGATAATCTCTGTTTACTAAAAACAAGATAAGATCTTTAATTCCTTTTGTTTTTTTATAAGCCAATGAAAGTCCTTATTTTTTATTTGAGTGAATTTTTCTAAAATCCCCCTGACTTCTCCTTTTCCATGTTTTTCCTGATTTCCCTGATCTCTGTGAACCGTCCACTTTACCTGGTCTTCATGCGGGATTTCTTCAAAGCCTTCTGTAGCTTTGGCAAAGCTCACAATTCGACTGATGATAGGAGCAAACCGATCACAGAATGCGTCCTCTTTGTCTCCTACCGATAACTCCAAGGGTAGTCCGCATAAACCAGTGGAACCGTGCGTCTGGTAATCAAGGGAGCAAAATCAGTATTTAGGACAATCAAATCAAAATAACAATCAGTTGTGATTTATACAGTATACCCTGATTTTGTTATATACAGGTTTATTTACCCAGATCATTAGATTCATGCCCACATACATTTTGTGCAACGTTTGTAAAAGCATTCCTAGCATATGATTTTAATGAAGGCATACAAACAATTATTTGTAGAATTAGAGTAAATTTGAATGATAAATGATTTCTCTTTCTTCTAATTGTAATTATGTTTCATGGTTAATCTTTGGAAACAGGGAGAGTGATAGAAAAGCAAATCTTAAATAGTGCATTTGACTACAGCAGAGAAAATTTCAACCTGTTTCAAAGAAAACAACCTTCCATGTCCAGAAAAAAAAAGTAAAACTGTATAGCACACAAAAAAGGGAGAATCTGAAAACCAAAGATTTTTCCATGCCTCCTAAACAGTGTGCAAAAGATATATCCTCTGCTGAAAGTCCAGTTGATGTTAACTTAATGTTAGAGGATATGAGTTCACATTCTTTTAGCTGGCTCATGAGATGATACAGCTTTGCTTATGGCATCAGTTCTTCTTCTCTTACTTACCTCTTTGCCATCAGCTGCATGTAGATGCTGTTCACTGCGTAGATGCTTCTTGATAGCCACTCTAAGGATCTCTTCTAGACTTGAGAACTGAGCATCAATCTCTGTACAGTAGGCCTTGCTCAAGGAATCTACCAGACCCATACCTTGTAGGACATGAAGCATGTGAGGATTATGCCCTCCGCCGAGGAGTCTAGGAGCTCTTAGTCTATTCCTGTGAGTGGCCTCAGGGTGGTAGGACAGTCTTGTGTTATCCGTGGTGCAGCCGTTGGGTATCCTTCCATTCTGATGTGGATTGACTACAGAGTTCTGTACCTTGGAATGGTTGTAGCCATTCTTCAGGTCTAAGTGCGGCTTGGTGTTGCTTAACCTGGCTTCAAAGCTGTGATGAACACCATTGTCATACAGTCCATTCATGGGTGGAGATTTAATACTCCCAAGATTCATATTCTGTAACTTCTCTGGCATCTGATGAAAGTGTGGGTTTGGATATGGGTTCCCGTGGTAACCGTTGCTAAGATTCTGGTGGTTTCTTCTGACTTCTTCATCGTGATGTAAGCGTGCAATCTGCTTACGTCGAGGCAAGAGATACTGCTTCTTGTCTGATGCCATGTGATCAAAGTCATGATAAGTAGGAGTTTGATCTTCCTTCTTGATAACTGATGCAATCCTTTCATTAAGATGAGGATGATGTGCTGGGTAACCATGGCATTCATTTTGAATGTCTCTTTCAACCTTGATGCTTCGCTGGACACCACCCTGCATGCCATTAAGTCCATTGTTTGGGATGTAGCCATTCATTTGACCGCTACAGTACTGGGTCAGAAGCAAGTCCTGGATGCTTGTCTTTTTCTCATTAATATGAATGTCTTGCACACCCTTCCCAAAACTAGAACCATTCCTTCCATTGCACTCACCCCATCTACCATTGTGTTTCACTTCTGCGACATCCTTTATGCCCGTCTTAGATGCTGACCAATCAGGTTTACACTGCACTCTGTCAATACTTTTACTGGGCTCCCTCCCCACATCTTTCATATCCTCCAAGCTGTCCTTTACATCTCGTTCTACAACGTCTGATATTGCACACTGCTGAGACTCTGTGGTTGCTAGGGGCCCATCCTCGCTAGCAACCATAGCTTCTTGGCTCGGAGGTCGGCTGAGGTCAAGAGGTTTATCATCCCTGACAGTGACATCATTGCTCTTGTTCGCTATCTCCTTCATCACCTGAGTCAGTTTCATCTTCTCGCGTTTGGACATCCTTCCAAAACGAACAGCTGGAATAAAACAAAATTCACGTAAGTGAGTAAGGGATATTGTACTGTGCAACAGACAATAAAACCATTAGATTATAATCATAAGAGTTGTTACTGGGTCTGTGAAAATCTCACAAAAACTTAAATATCTACAAAATCAATACAATATGGGAATATATTTGTAAAGTAATACTACCATTCATTGCACTTAAACAAAAGCTAGATAAATGGACTTGTAGCAAATTTTGCAGAAATTGATCAGTAACAGTATGCTTTTACAATGTGAGAACTGACTTACATCCCAAATACAGCTAATGGAATATAAATAATCTTAAATAGTCTCCTCACTAAATCTTCATAAATGAAAAAAGGAAGGTCTGTTTTGAACAACTGGTACTAATTTCTACTATAAGAATAGTAAAGACATGCAATACTGTTACATACCATTTTTGGACATGCCCATAAGAATGCACTTCCTGAGTCTACATGATTGACATTGGTTCCTATTCTTCCTCTGTATCACACACTTTCCTCCATTCGGACAGGGTCGGTAGGTTAGGTTGTGCTGTACGGTCCTACGGAAGAAACCCTGTAAAGAAGAAGGATGCAGAGTGATTATCACCATTATCATCTTCCAATATTGTTAGTTTTTGTCATTATCATCATTCTATTCTCTCTCTCTCTCTCTCTCTCTGAAGTCTGTATCACACACTTCTCTCCATTAAGGCAGGGTCCGTAGGTCAGATTGTGATGCATAGTCCAGCAAAAGAAATCTTGTAAAGAAGGATGGAGAGTGATTATTACCATTTAGTAGCATCTTCAATATTATTTTTTAGTTGCCAAGGTTATCCTTCTTTGCTTCCTCTGAATCACACACTTTCCTCCATAAGGGCAGAGTCGGTAGATTAGGTTGTGATGCAAAGGCCAGCAAAAGCAATATTGTAAGACAGATATTACGAACAGTGAATTTTATGACCAATTTTTTCTTCATCATTTTTTATCATTCTATTCATTCTCTCTCTCTCTCTCTCCATCTCTCTCTCTCTATGAGCGCGTTTATCTAGGCTTGCCACTAGATATGTACATATCGTACCCCACTATCGAACCCCACTATCATACCCCACTATACGATCGTGATTTGCGGGATGTCGCGTTTATCTACTCTTCACGATTCAAAATAAAGGCCTTGTGTCTGCCCAGCTGTTTTGACCCGGGAAGCAGACAGTTTCTCGGAGGTCAAATTCACACACATGCTTGTACACAACATCTGTGTGGTCCTATTTGTATGTGACGTTCAAAACAGCTTTGCGTTTATCGACCTCTCAGAAACGTGATTCTGGCTGTATGTCACATACAAAACGCACCTTTTAGCGTCTTTTGATATGCCCATATCTAAAGACGTTTGAAAAAGGCTTTGCGTTTATCTACTTCTAAATTTGCCTGAAAGACGTTTGAGAAACCTGATTCTAGCCAAAAATTTCCTAGATAAACGCAACCTATGTCCCATGCACTTCTCTCCATTAGGGCAGAGGTTGGTAGGTCAGATGTACTGTTCAGTCTGACAAAAAAGAAACATTGTAGAAATTCATAATTGATACTTATGAGAATTACGGTACTAAAGCAGTAATGTATTCTTGTTATTTTATTAGAACAGAAACAAGCAAGCAGGGCAGATAAAGTTTAACATAATGGTTATTGTTCTATTACATAGCATTCAAACTTAAGATTACAATGGTTGTTTTATACATGTAAGAAGGAAATATATACCGTTGATATTTGGTATTTATTTTAAAAAACAGGAATCCTTCTTTCTCATCTCTTAAGCTATGCATTACTTTATATTTTAGAAAATAATCAAATGTAATGAGCAGGAGTGCAGCAAAACTAAAACTAATAACAGCTAAAAAATTCTTTTGACAAGTTTTTTTTCTTCACGAGCACAAGAAGCCTATATTCTTGCACATTTCCCTTGAACAAGGTCAAAATAATTTGGTTGCAGTCTTGCAGCAAGGAATATCGATCACAGAATGGAGTATAATACCATTTTCACATCTATGAAAGATAATATCTGAAACCCAAAAGTATTTTTGAAAAGGGAAGGAAATGATTGTTAAGACCTTGTACAGGTAGGATTGTTATTTTAAAGAATTCCTTGTACAAACCACAGCGAAAGCGGAACAAAGAAATTGAAATCCCAGAGTTCATGTAAAATATGAGTGAGTATGAGCCGCATGGTTGAATTACAAAAGTAGGAAGCGCTTTGTAAAGATGACCTCCACTTTCTCAATTTCTCAGAGATGTATTTTGTGAGAAAAGTGACCTCCTGGAGTCAGTAAAGAATGAATAGTGGTTGAAATAACAGAGTAATAGTAGAGATAATTACAAAACAACCTGCATGAGAGGACATGAATGAGGTACAAGATATTGTGTTGTTACTGTGGTCACTCACTGGTCAGCTTGTCCCCCTATGACCTACTGACCACAGCTAGTCTTTGGGTCAAGGATGTTCTAATCAGGAAATTAAAACGGGATTGTAAGCTTTCAGTATACATTCGACATGTTTAGCTTGCCTTACTCTCAATCAGCCCCCCAATATATAGCCAGCCCTCTTCAATAAACTCATCACAGATGTAATTTTTAACGTGTTTAAAGGAGGACTATCTAATGTACTGCCATATACATGATAAGGATATGAAAGTGAATTAAAAGATGGAACGAAATCAAACATATTTTTTGATGAAATAAAAACCATGGGTCAAGGTTAATTAAATCCTCCATATAAATTAAAAGGAGTGTTTTTCTACCACTTTCTTTCTTTTAAACATGGGTGAAAGAGCTTCCATCCAAACTGACCAGCTGTGTGTTGGGTCAAGGCTGGACAGAAAGAAAGAAGGGGCACAGTGTATGGTCCTATCATTTGGATTGTGAGCTGCTGTATCACTCATTAATTATGGGAAACAGACATGAAGAGTGTTGAGTTTCAGATTTGCAATGAAGCTGACATGACTGTTATTGTCTAATTCAACAAATTTCACTAAAACAGGCAAAAATTGGAATAAATCATTATATCTTCAAACTTCGTAATAAGATTATGAAGGCTTATAAATTCAATAGACCAATTGGGTAGTAGATTTATTGGAGGTTATACCAAATGGAAATTGGACCAAATGACTATTAGCCTAAAAGGTCATTTATAAGACCAAAATGATAAGTAGACAACATGATTAATTAGGCCATGTGGATACTAGATGGGCTGGGTGCAGACCATATGGGAATAGACTGATTGCGTATAGTAGTAGCTGAACTGGTTGTAGATCAAACGACATTCAACCTTCTTTTTGTCCAGATATTACATTTCTGACAGAATGTTGAAATGTTTTTAAACTGTCTGATTGTAAAGACTAAGTATCATGTGTTGTCTGGAAGTCTAGTGGACATATCTTCTAGGTTAGTATGCTATTCTTAGCTCAATCATTGGGTCAAGGTGAAGTAGTGGTCAATCTACCTGGTCTGGCTGGCTTGACCACTGCTTCACCTCTCTTATGTAGTAAACCTACTGCATGCAATCACATGTATGCTCTAAATATGTTGTATGCAAGTTGTAAAGCAAGTACATTGTACATGTACTTTAAGTTTAAATAATAATAAAAACCTGAAATTAATATTGACCAGACCTTACTCTTGTGTAATTCTTTTAATTTTTCCACTGATAAGCCATTTTCAATTTGTTTTGTAACAAGTTTCGGTAGGTGAATGCTCATTGGCCATCATTTCAGTGAACTCTCAACTCTCCTCCAATGATTCTCATTCCCTCATAAAGACTCCTAATCCTAATAATCAAAATAATAAATGGCACAACTTTGGGCCAATAAGCCTACATAATTACACATAATAAACACACTCTAAAGTCAACGATGAAACAAGGTGAACACATTTAATTCAAACCTAAAGATTTTCATAACATGCTACAGTACTTTAAAAACATACTGGAGAAACTTCTGAGAATCATTTCATTGTATTGAGCATGAAAAGAAAATCTTATATTATTTATATCACAAACCCTAATGTATCTGTTGGGCAGAAAAATCATCAATTAATCTTAGATCATATATTCCTAGAATCTATATGACCGATTGGAAAAAAAGTCACAGAAGATTCAAAGTGATGACTATTCCAGTGAATATTATAAAAGATTATTACCCATTAAATGAAAGGTCAAAGAGAAATATCATTTTATAATCTCTTTAACAGTGTGGTGTGGGGTTTTGGTGATGAAAAATGACTTACATGTGGCTTACTCTTTCTAATGGCCTGATAAGTTTCAAAGAATTAGCAATAGTTGACTGGCTTTTGTTTGAGAATCCAGCACTTTTGCATGATTTACAGGGGCATCCATCCCTACAGGGGAACATGACCCGGTCTCCCTAATTCCAAACTTTCTTTCAGCAAATTTAGACTAATTAATTCCCTCTTTCAAGACATCTAGCAGTGCCTCTCAAGAATATCAATGTATACTTCATAATAATTCCATATCAAGGCTAAGCTAGGCAATATAGAAGAACACCTGCCTATTGTACATTATCATCCAATCATGAATTTCAAGAAGAGTGTAGATTTTATTTTGTTCACTTTTATCCTCCTATATAAAACTGAACTCTATATCTACACCTGTACGTTCATATTATTTGCTGTTCACATACAACGTAAGCTTCAGCAACAATTGCTCTTGAATCTATTTTGTCAAAGATGAGGCGTCAGGGTTACAGTTGAATTTGTTTTAATGGGAGATGTTACATATATGTAATATCGTTAAAAATATGTTTATTAAAATGTGAATTGAAGTTGTAAAAAAGGACTATTCAAATGCTTCCTTTAAGTATGTTGATTTAAGATTTTCATAGCACAAATTCAGACTTAATTAGCGCTTTATTGACCTTTTGGTTTCAGAAGATGATAATAGTATTTAGCATGAATAACTTCCAACTTCCTTGAATGAAACATAAAAACACTGATAATTGCTTCTTGCAATCATAGTTCTTACTACCAATAAATGATTTCCTGTCAAAAAATGAATAAAACATCAATTATATTCTGCAATGGAATAAAACGTGAAGTTTGATCCTCCTCTGCTATTTGATCATCATAAGTATTAACCAAGTAGAATATCCAAGTAGAATTAAGTTCTTTAATTAACCTATTTGTTCATGACAGTTTCTGCTTAACTTTCATAAAAAGAACATGCAAAGTCAAAGAATACAAAACTTAACTAAAACTTAAAGAGCATTGAATATGAATACAATTCATAATTTAGAGGTAGTATTACCTATTTCATACATTTTCTGTCTACGCACTCAAAAGTTCAAACCATTATTTCATTTACCATTTCTTGAATCAATCTGTTGGTCACCTATCATTTACAATTATATCACATAAATTGGATTTCTGGTTTCTATATATTTTATCTTTGCTAATTGCTGTGTGGTATCTCAGAAAAAAAACACAACATAATAATCTGTCAAACATTGTAATTCTAAAAGACCGTATCTGTTTTGAATATCAAACACTTTCACTGAATTGACTGAATATCAATCATCCTATTTGAGCTTTCAACAGATTAACCGTAAGTAGTTTGCTTGATCTTTCTCATCTCTCTTGCTCTCTCATCTCTCTTTCTCTCTGGGTATCTCTGCTCTACATTTATCTGAGACAATGGATGCACTCCTTTTACACATAGCCTTTACCCACAGCCCATCTATCAATCCTACTGCGGTTTATTGTAACACTGGCGACTCCGTCGACCGAGCGACCACCGCTGCTGCAGCTAGATGAACTAGTTCACGTGAGCTCATTTCAAACATTCATAGAACCATTAACCTAAATGAGCAGGGGAGCATGATGACGTCCCAGCTTGCTCAAATCTACACTCATTTGCATTCCAGAAACATGATTAGTTATACACCCGAGTCTACACTCATGTGCATTCTGAGAACGTTATTGTTGACACCAAAGTCTAGAAACAGAGAGGAACAGTTATAGATGGATAGTTACACTAGAGTAATTTGCTCATGCATTCTGAAAATGCTAATACTCAAACCAAATTCTAGAAAAACAGAGATAATAAGAAAAAAAGCTACACCAGTGTCTACACTCATTTGCTATATCTGAGAATGATGTTGTTAACACCAAAGTTTGAAGATGGATTAAGTTACACCAGAGTCTACACTAATTTGCATTCTTAGAACAGAACTGTTAACACCAAATCTAGAGGCTGGTGTTACCAGTTGTCTTCTTAGAGAGACAGAGATGGGTAGTTACACCAGAGACAGCTAGGTTAATGAGCACCCAGGAAACTGTACTGTTATGGATATATTCAGAATCTGCACTTATCACTGAAACAGACAATAAAGCTATAATCGGGGTAATAGTATATCTGTAAAACGCTTAGAGACATCGTAGATGTAGTAAGCGCTATATAAAAGCGGAATATTATTATTAAAACAAAGAGAAATAGTAATACTACAGTCTGCACTGATCTGTATTTACACCAAAGTCTAGCAACGAAAATAAAAAACATGACACCAGAGACAGAGTTTAGTTGAAGGGCTATACATGTACACAATTTGTTTTACTTCTAGAGGTATAAATGACATTGTCTTATAAGATTAATAGGATGAACATTTTTTTTTTAATGAACTTCAGAAGATTTTACTCTGACTTTTAATGCTACAATCTATTAACCAGAGTTTTAAAAGTTGAAGGCATATACATGCACACAATTTGTTTTACTTCTATAGAGGTGTAAATGACATTTTCTTGCAAGAATTAAGAGTAACAATTTTTTTAATGAACTTCGGAAGATATTACTTTGACTTTTTAATGCTACAATCTATTAACAAAAGACTGCAGGAAATATATAAAAAGCCGCAAAATAGCTCTTTGTCATTGTGATGACAAAGAGCATGGTACATCACAATCACTTGACACCAAAAGTTAATGTGCCTTGTACATGTAAATTTATATAGGTTAAAAGTCCTATTTAGAAAAAGAGATTGAATAAAAAATAAGGCTATTAAAACCACAAATGCATCAGAAAATGTCAGACTACTCTAGATATGGTTTATGTATCAAAAGAGAGATGACAAAAATAGGGCATGTTTCTTTAAAGAAAGCATGTTATAAACTGAATCGCATGACCACACTCATTTTCCTCTCCCATAGAAACAGAGGTTGATCGCAAGGCATTACTAAGTGGATAATACAACCAATTTGAAAAATAGAGCAGGGACAAAACATTACGTGATTATTCAATTCCATCTCACAGAAAAAATGGAGCAAAAATTGTGGCTATTAAGCACTTTCAATTTAGTCCATTCAAGAATGGCACTCAAGCATTCAATGACTACCAACTCCAGTTTACTGGAGGAGTCAAGAGATGGGGGGGAAAGAAGAATGAATGAGAGAGAAAAAAAAAGATAACATGGCATGTTGTCACTGAACTAGTTCATGACCTAGATATCCCAGTTTTATTTTCCAAAAAAGATCTGACATTCAAATCATTTCCGATAATAGTAACCTAGATATTATTTCCTTCTACTCTCTTTTTTTTTTTTAAAGAGGGGATCTGTGGCTAGCGATGGATGAAACCAGCACATGGACTTTTTTCTTTCTTCTTCTTCCTTTCTTGCATCGTTCATGTTGCATCGTTCATGTTGCGTCGTTGATGCCCTCATGCAAGGAGTTTAACTCTCCTGGGTCAAGTATGTCACGCAAGTATGTTGATCATGGCTCTCAATTCTTGGCATGGTGCACAGCTTGCCAGCTGGGGTCAAACTAGGAAAGGTTGTGGTAGCGAGAGAATGGTGATTGTGGAGATGGAGAATGGTGGTGAGGAGGGAGATGGATGGTGGAATGTGGCTAGGGTGGTAGAAAAGTTGCTCAATTTGGTAGAGAGGTAGTGATATTAAGGGGAACGTACTTTGGTAGCCAAATACAATGCTAACAAGAATGATATAGAGGAGGGATAGATGGGTGGCAGAGCGGGATAGGGTGGTACGGAAAATGGTGATGAACATGGACATGACTAGCTGATTGTGGTACGGGTGGTAGAGAGGCGGCTAAACTTCGTAGAATGACTGGTGAGGGAAAGGTACTTTTGTAGCTTAATAAAGTGGTAGTGAGAATGGAAGGAGGGGTTTATTATTACCAGATTATGGCAGGTAGAGTGGTAGGGATTAAATGGTGCAAGGAGGGCAAATTTACAGCTGAATATTGTGGTAGAGATAATAGCGGAAGGGATTATGTGGTAGTAGGTAGGAGGATGGGTTGGGTCCTAGGGGAGTAGAGGAGATGGTTCCAATTTGGTGGAGTGGTAGGGGAAATAGTGAAGAGAGAATCATTTTGGGCCTGAATATGGTAATGGCAGTGAGAGCAGTATGGAAAGGGGGTAAATGATTACCAACATGTACATGTGGTATGGTGGTAGAAGAGTTGCTACGTTAATGAAGAGTTACTGGATTAAATGCTGTAGGAAAAGCGATATTTGTTGGTAAAAATGGAGGTAACTGAGCTGAATATTATCAGGTGGTATACAAGGTAACTAGGGTAGAAGAGTGGTAGAGTGAACGGTGATAGAAAGGGAAGTTGTAGCTGGATATTGTTTGGTGGTAGTTAGAATGATAGGAGGAAACAATGGATTGCTAAACGTGGTAGGGTGGTAGAATAAATGATGATATCTATATCAATGTGTAGCTGAATGATTGTAGGATGTCACATGGATCTAGTTGGCAGTTGGGCAGTACGTTGTTCTCTGAACATATAGAGAGATCAGGGAGATCTCCTTGGAGAGATGGAACAGATGACGGTGAAGGAATAAATAGGAGCCAATCATATCATTTCTTATTCTTAACCCAAGAAAATGGATCATCTTCCCCCATATAAACAATTTTGACATCTTTGCAGATGTGCTTTTAGAAATTCAATTGTATTTAGTTACTTCTTATACCCATTATCTGATAATGGGATAATAAAAGACAAATTGTTCATCATGATATGCATGTCTTGCATGATAGGAAGAGACCTTAACTATTTGTGAAACCCAGTTTACCCAAATGATTTTATGTCCAATTGTCCATTAATTTCCTAACCTGTTTTATATAGGTTTACAGAATATTTCCACAATTATGCTATTTGTAGCACGTACTAGCACTGACGTACAGTAGTAGATAGTTCAGAAGATCATCTTTAATGCTTTGTGAATGAGTGACACATTGCTTGGCCTACAAAATCAATTGTCATGGGAAATATGTGCGTGCATGAGAAAACTGTGTCAATAAAATAATCAATAGATGTTAAGTAGCCGTGAAATACCCTTAATACCATGCACTTGACATGATCTACTGCCATTAACTTTCAAGTGAAGTTACTTTAATGTCACCAGTGTCAATTAAGGGCAAGTAGAGAACAATAAAAGAGTCCCCAATGGGTTATTTATACATGTAAATTAGAATGCTATGATAACAAGCACTATGCAGGGACAAGAAGCCAGTGTCTTGATGAAGTGATAACTTTAAAGTTCTTTCTTCAAGAATCATACTTCAAGCTAGGAAAGCCAGAATCATTACTTTATTTGTTAATATTTTTGTGACAACTACTACCTATATATTTTATTTGTAGTCTTTACAATTTGTACAGGGCCTCTCAGAAGAAAAAAAAGTTTTAATACTGAGAAAGCAACCCTGTTTGAAAAAGACATATTACAAACAAATTAGAATTTCAAATTCATGTATCTCCTCTGCATAATATATATACACACATGAAGAGCACACCTGATTATTTTTGACACACATGCTTCTTCTATACTACACTGAAGTAAGCATAACATATGTTTTGTTGATGTATTTTTTAGCATTATACTAAAGTATCCGACTATCCACAACAATAACAAAGAAAGAAATGATTGGGAAAAAATAAAGAGGGAATATATTCACAGTATCCTTGTTTACTTGGTGTGAATGAGCGTAAAATATGCAGGTTATTGAACTTACAGTGCTATTGGATTAAAAACCAAGAAGTTATTGGATCATAAGGAAAGAAAAAAATCATAAAGCAAGGATAAAGGCAATCTTGACATAAAGGCAAAAATATGTAACTCATAAACTCAGTCTCATTTCTATAAGAAGAGATTATAAGAGCACAACAAACCTTCTGAAACAGTGTTTACTTTCAGGTGAGTTGTCCCATTTTGTTGTTTTTCAATAATTCTGTTAACAATACAAATGATATGAATTCCCTACTTGTATTTTTAATTATCCTGCATTAATAAAAGTTCTTTTTCTTCTTTTTGGTTAAAGCACACAATAAACATGGGAAACTATCAAATTTACCCAAATCTTGTTTTGTATCATAGCTTTGTGCTATTCATGTATAACAAAGAAGGCTCATTTTTTATAGAACATGGATGTGGTAGAGGGAAAAGATTAATATTTATAATCAGGAATGGTGTTTTGATTTAGATAGCAGGCTTTATGCATTCAGGAAATAGTATTTCATCAAGCTTAATCCCTTTTGCTACATTTTTCAGAAGAGCTGGAATATCAGTCAATATCAAACCAACCTTATGCATTATCTATTTCTCAGAACAAATTTTTCATGTAGATTAATCAAACATTTGATCTGAAGTACACAATTTAAGATATATACTAGAGAGTTTTCCTAATGCCTGAATTGCTGATAGACATCTATGTAATGCCTGTTTACATTTAGCTAAAGGAAGCATCTCACAAAGTGAATTTTTCATTCTGTTTCTGGTGCCTCCAACCCTGGTTCAGATTATTTCAGTTTTCACGTTTACAGTTAAAAACCTAGATAAAATTTGGAAGCTTTTCCTTCTTTATCTTGGAGGACATCTTCAAACAAAGAATTATGATTTTTTAATCGGCTTTGACTACAAAGCCAGATCACAAAACAAAGCTTGATTGGTTGCATGAGTTTGTTATTAAACATGGAAACACATTGCAGTTCTTTGGGCTACTGGTTGCTAACCATCTGTTATAGTCAACACAATACAATATAAAGCATACAGGATGCAGGATATAGTAGAAGTATGATTAAAGTACAATCAGATGGGATGATAGTCTCGTTGGACGGACGCCACCAACGCCGAGGGGGGGCGGGGCAGATTGTATCAAGGGGGCGGGGTTAAGAGCCAAGCGATGGCGTGGAGAGGAAACATTCTTGCGATTAAAAAAAAGTGGGCCGTTGACCCAGTTTTTATTTCCTGGGTAAACAATGAAAGCTAAGAAACCTGGTTAATCGGTAATAATTTTGTTTTCATGCCCCAATTCTTGTTTCATAAAAAAAACTCAGCACAGAATATGATGTCATATCCATTTCTTAACCGATCTTAGTTGTTACAATATCAGGCTTGTTTCTCTATTATAATACAAGATAGGTTATCTGACATATTCTAATAGCAAGGTCTACATCATTGGGATACAATACAGATAAATCTCAAGAGCCCTACCAGAAAAATAATCATAGGGATGAAATTGCACAATTAACATGAGACAAAAAAGGTTGAAAAGTCCTTGCCCAATTTGTTTTCATTAAAGTTGGAATATAAAAACTGGTGCATTGAATAGAATTCCACTGTTCGTATTCTTCAACAATTGCACAAAGATATACCGGTATGCAAATGTGGATGTGAATAAGCAAATCATTTTGATGTAATTACTCACGGCCACTTTAAAGGTATGATTTAAGAATAAACAATCTTATTTACCTTGCAACCTTCGCATGAATGTACTCCATAGTGAAAGCCTGATGCCTTGTCTCCGCATACCTGACATAGGATGTTCATGTCTTTATCAAAATCTAGAAAAGAAAAAAGAAAGAAAGATGGTTAACAAAAAGAAAGAAAAAAATTATCTAAAAAGGTACACCTAAACCCACTGCCAATGGGAACAACAGAACACGGCACAAACTTTGAAGACAATTTTGAAAACTTACCTTTTTCATAATTAAGTTTTCATTTGTGTAGTTAGGTTTTACCCCTATCATTCTTGATATCTTGTGTCACAAAAGTCACCATTTTACTGGTTATTTGTGAATATGCAATGTCTTTTGTTACTATCAGTTTGTGTCAAATATGGTTTCTTCCTCTTCTTTCATGTTTAAGTTTAGGAATAACATACATGTAATGTCAACCTTTGACTTTTTATGTTATTAATATCATATTATAGTACATTATCTTCTTTGTTTTATAAAGGAATTAATCTGTATAAATCTATATACGGTAAGCATAAAAACTGTATTTGTTTTAGCAATATTGTTAAGCGAATAGACAGATTTACCATTTTGTACTCAAAAAGTTCACCTTTTTATTAATATTTATGGGAACCATGATGTTCCTGCGTTAAGTAGATGAGAATATTAAAATGAATTCAGTTTCCAGGCTAATGTTGTCTCTTTAACTTCATACAAGATGTACAGTTTCTCTCAATATTTATCTTTACAAAATTTATGAGCAGTAAATATCTTTATGCATGATTAAAATAAAAAACTATTTAAAAAAAAAAACTACACAAGAGACCAGTCATAAAATTCTCAGTGTAAAATAATGTTAAAAGTAGAATCCAACATGACAGCTTAAGATACATTAAACATGTTTTACATTGGGTAATATTTATTGGATATTCACGACAAGCACTCTTCATAATTCACTGCTCAATCAATTGCTACTTTCTGTAACTCTAAGGTTGAACAGCCCTTTTCATGGAAATAGAAATGACAATGACATCGTGAGAACCCCTAAAACTGGCTAGCCTTCTCCAAATCATGTCTCCATTTTTGAGTAGCGCTTATTAAATCACTCCTTATCTTCATTCACCAGGCAACCATATGAGCAATCAGAAATCACTCAATCATGTTAAATGGAATGTTCTAATTTCACGTATTTTCCCCTTCCCAGATTGCAATTCTGCCCTTTCGTGCAGCAAATCTACCTTATTTAGGTCTGGCCTACTTTTACCCATTTTGTGGTCTGCACGTAATTTTCCTAATTTAATTTTAGTGGCGTTTCTCCTTTTGTTTTCTTTGGCAGATCGAGAGAGGAAAGTCATTGTGCACCTGAGGCAGGGGCAATCTATGAATTGCAACAAAGTTGAAATCAAACTACACCACTATTACATCCCCTTCTTTCAAAAACAAAACAGGGGAAAGAATGGAAGAAATAGAGCGAGACAAACACACACTAATTGAATGCGTTGGATAACATGTCCATGAAATCAAATGGTGCTCTAATTTTCTTTTATTATAATTCCAATCAGGGCAATCTGTGTTTAAAAGACAGTTACAGGAAATGAGTAATAAAGGAAAGGATTTTAAAAGGAGAACATAAACTTGACATGTATAACATAGAATACATCAATTTCCTCCAGTGTCCACTTCTTTCTATTATTTTTTCATCATTTTTTCATATCAATATGAAGCCAAATATATCCAATTACTTGTATTACAAAAGAGGGGGGGGGGGTAGACACAGATACACAGAAAACTACAGAGAGACCAAACAAAAGAGAAACAGAAAGACAAAGAGAGAGAGAGAGAGAAGAAAAAGAAAAAAGGTATATAGGTACACAGTTAAACAAGATGAAACAGAGAAGAAAATATGAGGAGAGATCTGTCAGGGGAGCAGAAACAAAGAGAAATACAGAGAAACCACATGAAAGAGAGAGGCAGACAGACAGCCACACAAAGACAGAGACAGAGATAAACAAAAATATATTCATACATGCACAATGGAAAACAGAAACTGGAAAAGACAGAAGATACAAGAACACTGAAGGAGAGAGAGAGAGAGAGAGAGAGAAAAAAAAAAGAAGATGAAGAAGAAGAAGGAGAGACAGATAACGGAGAGAAAGAGAGCAGGGAAAGAAAAAATGCAAATACAAAAAAATACTAGAGAACGATGACAGATCAACATATTGCTAATTACATTAAAGGGACAGGTAAGATTCCAGAGGAGATAACCAGAAATAGACAAGACCCCTCTCTTTTCAAGGAGCTGTATTTAAGATGAAGGAAATCAAGAACCTAAGATATTCATTTCAAGAAAATAGGTCAGCTTAAACCACAGCTAGACGACCACACACACACACATCCTATTCTCCTTCCATCTACCTAACCTATATAAGTAGATGGGTTGAATACATATCTCTCCGAGTATCATCTGCGTTCTGACGTCTTCAAATATTTCATGTTGTAAATGCTAACTTCAATCACCCTACTTATATTCTGCTCTATCTTAGTCAAAAAATTTGCAAGCATATGTTTGTCTGCCTCTCACCTTGGAAGATCTGTCTTTTGCACATGATTATTTAATTCAGTCTGTATTTAATTCCACATGGCTATCTATCCGTCTGCACTTTTGGAAATACGTGTGTGAAAATTCTCTAATCAAGAGAGGGAGATCCTTCCATAAGATCCGCCCTTAAAGGCACATACATGCATACAATGTCAATGTCAAATGTTAATTTAATGCTAAAGATATTATCAATAAAATAAGGAAAAGTAATACTTTTTCTATAATATAATTCAGGTATAAAGAGGTGAGTCTTTAAGTTCTACGTAAAAGAGTCAATCAAAGTGGAATTGCAAACTGTAAAGACAGGAGAGGGATCCATATTTTGGGGCCGTAATGACGAAAAGTACACCCCCAATTAGGAGTGGTAATCAGTCCATTCGGAGGAGTGTAGGATCATGTGAAAATCGGAGTTGATATTGTGATCAGGAATAGTGTGTTTAAACCATGGAACTACTAGATACATGGTTCAAACACAGCTATTGAGGCATTTATAGACTACATGTACTAGTGAAACTTTACTGGTATATAATTATGATATGCTTTTTCACAGGCACCCAGTGTAATTCTCTGAACATGGGAGATGCAGATTCTGGCCTCCCATTGCCCATAGTAAACCCAGGGATGAGACAGAGAAATTCCCCCAAAAGGAGGAAGATTAAACGGGGGTCGGGGGCAACACCCCTGTCGCAGATTTGTTTAAATAGAATATATAGTGTTTACGTAAAAGAACACGTTTTCCTTTTAAATTCTAATTTAAGAAATATTTGTAACCCCCCGCCCCCCCCCCCCTTCCCATCTTGCTTAAAGATTTAATTAATCTCAAAATCGGCAGAGCAATATTATCCCTGTAAATCATAAGGTTATTTTTTTTTTCATGGGGGTGGGGATTTTTCTGACTACCAGTACATATATGAATTATTGTATGATACACTTCAGTGGCACTCGTTCAACAGTCAGTTTCTTATACTATCACTAATCCTGGAGCTAAGACCATGCAGGCACATGACCCTATATGACCCTAACCCTAACACTTTAAGAAGCAAACCTGGAGAAAATGTCACCAGAGCAAATGTAAGGTGCCCTTAGAAGGGAGTAGAGATGAATTAATGTTTGTAAGCTTTCCGCTAACATGGAGGGCTTAATTGTATTCCATTCCTACCATCTTCAACTTTAAGAGGTAGAGAAATGTAGGATAAGAGATATCAAGAGAGAAGTAGAGCAGACGAGGATCTTTACTACACTCTCATTACACCAATAAGAGCTCTACTCTGAAGTAATACAACTCTCACTTTACTCTTCTCTATACAGCTAGAGCATGCCACGTGAACCTCATCAACTATAACAAAAATTGCTAGGATTTACGCAAAGATCCTTAATTCATGCTTTATTAGAGATTTTATCCTAAAACAGAAGAAGAAATATTGTTTTGAAGATGATATTCATTGCTTTCATTGAATCTCATAAAATGGTATTGTCCATATCCATGTATCCATATTCATAATATCTTCTAGATGAAATAGATAAGATGAGAACATGTTACTGATGAAGAGGAAGAATTATGCAAATCAAATGAGAGCAGTCTACACCATGTTTGCTTTCTTAGTATGGTATTACATGGAATATTAATTTAGGTTATCAGGTAATGAAAAAGGCAATTTGCAGCAGCGATCTGATTTCAATCAAGTTTTTGTTTTTGATGCATGCTAAGTGGTTCAATCATCGACGGCGCACGCATTGAGAAAGCGATCCCTTCAAATAGGTTGCATCCACACTCGCATTTATCACCAAGATGTTGATCGCATAGAGAAGACACATGTGATATGGATACCAGTGAGATTGAGACCACCTTACAATGTAGAAGCAACCCTCTTTTGTTTACTCTCTCTCCTCCTTGTAGGCAGGCAGCCGAGGAGACATGCTTTCGTGTTCTGTTCTTGTCTCAGAGATATGTGGGTCGCGGAGTGGCGTATTTGGGTCGGGGCGCTTGCCTGTCTGTATTATTAACTGGGTCGCATTTTTCCATGACCCACTTTCGATTCATCCTGGTGAAATCAGGCTTGAGACGGTGTGAGAGCCGCTTGTTAACCTCTTTCCAGCCGGGGCCCCGCCCGCCGCTCGCCAATTTCAGGCTTCGCTCTTATTTTCATTACCGTTGCCAAATTGAACTGGGTCTTGTATGTTTTTCAACAGCAATCGCATTCTTGGCTGACTTGCGCAGTATGAGCAACATCTTTCCTTCTCTTACGGTTCGGCATTTCTCTTTGTTTGCAAATCTTATTCTAGAATCTGGAACATTGATAAAAGGCTCTTGTTTTGGCAGACCTTTTTTTTCTTCTGCATCTTCTGTTAGAATCCATCAGACCCTCCCTCTCTCCTCTCATCCCATGTAAGAACCCTCAACACAAGGAGCATTCCATTCCAGGCTCCTTGTCTCATTTCATTGATTTTGTTGCCCTCTTTACTAGAATGTTGACGAAAAAGATACTGAAATTGTTTTGAAGGGATAGAAGGGGAACTGTTAAATGTGTCAATTGCCCATTTGTATCGCACTCTGTGGATGATATGTTATGCTTGCCCTAGTTCACTCTATTTTGTCTGCTCTAGTTGTTCAAAAAGCTGTGCATAATGTGACATTACATAGCCTTTGTTATAAATAGGTTACAGACAAATACCAATTGAATGGTACATCATGTAATTGGTTCAAAAGGAGGCCTGTCAATCAAATAACAGATGGCCAACCTTGAAGCATATCGTAACCATTTTAGATACATAGTCAATTTATGCAAACACGCATATTGATATATATCCAATTAGAAACAAATATTGATCAGAATATATACCGGTATCATCCAAGGTGTATAAATTTATACTCTACGTTAGTTTTATGGACATTTTTAGAACAATTTAACCGACCAGGAAGGATGTACATGTAGATTTCTATATTTCTGACAAACATGTGTCTAAAAATATCCATGTTCTTAACACCTTTAGATGCATTCGCTTGTGATGTATGGTTCTACATTAAATGAGTAGACCTTCAGTATGTAGTATGTGTGTATTTCATTTTATCCAATATTAAGAAATGCTATATTATAGGAACACAATGTATGAATTTCCAGGATAAATCTAAAAGACATGGTTACACTACATGTAGTTACACTTTAAAGGGGGTGTAGCATGGCAAATACTGGTTTAGGACAACTGCACGTAAACGAATGGACTTGAGTACGGTGCGCGTGCGCTAGCGTTTTTAACAGACCAAAGTTCTCCATACGCTTCGGTTTTTTGTATGTTGCATGCACGTGAATACTGCGGTCGCATCCTCCGTAGTCGTATTATACCCGAGTAGCATGGGAAAGACACGTAGTCTTATCATGCTACACCCCCTTTAATACAAATTAATAATTTTTACAATGAAAATGCATTTGTTTTTTTGTTTAAGGAAGATACATGTAGGTGGTCTTAAGAATTCATTAATAACCAAGATTCCTTGTACTTTACCACACTGCCAAATAGAATTTGAAAGAAAAAAATTAATAAAAAAATAAACAACTCCAAACCAACCAAATCTTATTCATTTGACAGTGTATGTAATATGATTTCTTTTAATCACTTTGTTTTCCATAAGGTGTCATTGCATGGTGTGATTGGGGTATTAGCTTCATATGATATTTTTACCTGGAATCCTGCAATATGGAAATGGACAGAGCCATCTTGAAATAAATACGGACATGTATGATATAAGGCCATACCCCCCCCCCCCCCCCCTCTCACCCCAGTGACCCTGAAAACAGCACCGCCTGTAAAAAGTCAATGGATTAATTTACCTTTTTGTGCAATTTGAGGGATTTTAACTGTTTATATTTTTTTTCAAAAAAAATCATCAAATTTGAGAGGTAAATAACCCCCTCCTGAATTCATGGTGTCATCCTCTCAGCCATTGTAAGCTCAACAGTCTTACATTCATAATCAGTTTGTCATTGTGTAGGGATTCATATAAATCTGAGATAAAGTTTATAGGGCTGAACCACCATGCTGGCTGGCCGGCCGAGACAGACGGACGGATAGGAAACCAGAGATTAAGAAGAGAATACTAATTGGGTCACAGCTCCAGGAAGACAGGGCAGGTATTACGCTGACCTATTTTCACAGTCATTATGACCCATATTTTGACATAATAAAAACATGTCGTTAACCCACCGAGAACAATTAATGCCCTATACAAGAGGATCACGTTGTCGGCTATCAAAACAGTGAAGTCGTGACCATGCTAATTCCCATTTAGCGACTCATCATTTTGGGGATTATCTTTCAGAGTATTAAAGAGTAATGAGACTGTAATATATCCAATAACACTCGCATCAAATCGCAGTAAATGTACATGTATGAGGTTGAGAAAGGAGCAAAGCATTATTTACCTTCACCTTTACCTGAGTTTCTGGAAGATTTTTTTTCTTCAATAAGCATACATTTGTTATCACACATGTATTTAAAATTAAAAATTCAATTTCCTTAGGGTCCTTCTTAAGGCCGGATTTCATATTGAAAGTCCTATTTCCCATATTGCTGCCGAGGCCAGAAGCCCTACAGGTGTATGCACATTAATACCCATTGTATGATAACAATCAGTTGAATAAAATAGTTAAATAGATCTCAGTTAATGTGACATGTACTGCTATGTCAGCAAACATTGTTGACTTTATACAACATACCGTATGTACATACATATGTTTATTTACTGTCTGAGTCACAAAGTGCATGTAACAGCAAATTAAGGGCCAAAGATTAATAGGCTAATTTTCAGGTTCAGGCAAGGACAAGAAAAAATAAAATCTTGGTATTTGAATCATTGTAATCAGACTTACATAACTTAAAAAGACCAATTAGCTTTATCAAATGACAATGATAAGACTACTGGAGATTTTGGTGAGTAAACTGCAACAAAAGGGAACATCCAAGATAACTCTTATTCTCATAAAAGAATTAGGGTCTGTGTTTTTTATGATAACCATCAAATATTGGTTGGTAGTTTAACCCAATTTTTAAGAAAGCATCGGTATGCTTGTGAGTAAGCAACTAGGAGAACAATAGTTTTAAGTCCTCTTTGAGGAACTTGGTAATGAGGATTAATGAATTACCAAAGGGCACAAGCACATCGACTTGGTTTCGAACCAGGGACCTCCTGTTACAAAACCATGCACTGCTCTATACCACTGAGCCATTCTGTTTCCTCTATAATCTACTTTCCTATATACTCAGGGCAAAATAACCTGCATTTCTTTATGTAATACATGAATATTATTAGCCTTGTACATTCAAAGTAGTATAGCTATAACTACCAGGAAAAAGAAAAACACTGTAGAAAATACACCTGTAAGTTGACTTCCATGAATGAAATTGGGTTAAAGTACATGCAGTTAATGATTCGGAATCTCTGCAATCTGTGAAAAGCAGGGTTAACAAGTTTTTGTCGGTAGGTCTGCTACATCAAAGGGTATACGATGACAATGACGGTAGAACTAGTGTTCATACTGTTTGTATTATTGATAATAAAGATATGACCTTGGGACTGAAATTGAGGTTGATAACCTGTATCATCATATGCATTAGAGTAGGTTTGACGTCCGAGCTTATTAGATGCATTTACACAACAACTACATGTTACTTCTAGAAAACTTACATAAAAAAGTTCCCATAAAGGAAGAAAACTTTTACAAGTAAGTAAGATCTATTTCACAGGAGTTCTTCATTCATGTAAGTTTAATGCTGTAAAATGATTGAATCAAGACAATTAGACTTTTTTGCCATTCATGAAAACAGCAATCAAAGATGATTTGCTTGTGTCACTTGACATTTAGTTTTGTAGTAATATTCTTTGACTTGTAACCGAGGAGCTTCCCATTGATGTAACACTGTCGTTTACCAATGAAAAGAACAATTAAATGGTTAATTCAAAGTTGGTAGTTGTCATCTTAACATGAACACAGCATTCTGTACATGATATCTGTTGAAGGTATTAATTTAGCTATTTAAAAAGATATATATTATTTCATTTTTTGGTGAGAAAAAACATGCTTCTTTTCTATAAAATACAACGATGTTGGGGTCTAAGAGAGGAAATACAAACATATTAATACACTTCACAATGATCATAAATGTTTTAAAAAAAACAATTTTATATTGATTTATTTTCAGCCATGACTTTAAACATATTACAGATATCTTAAAGAATAAAAGCATAACAAAAATGTGGTAAATTTCTAATAAATCACCTCGACGTTGGTCCTTGTGTATGTTTTATTTGCTCTAGATGTATTGATTATCATAACATTACAGGTTTGTTTAGTTACCATCAGTTTTCAATGAGCCACATCAAAAAAACAGAACATACAACAGAATGAAATCTATCTCTCGGATTGACACCGACTACATAAAGCAAATAAAACAAATATAGCGAATAATAATCATTCAAAGGCTCTGCGGTTTATGATTCTGGCTAACCACTCTTTACGCTCCAATAATAAAAGCCATAAATCAACCTGTCCTATTTGAGCAAGATATAGGGTAATCATTGTATAATATACCACAGAAGAAAACTACTATTCCAATTCAACTTTCAACAACACCCAAATATGTTCTAGTTAATGAAAGGAATTAATCATATGGCATCCAATCTAAATTTATTTGACAGCTGTACTGGTATACAGGAAGTTTTTTTTGTGTAACAAGACATCAAATTTGTTGGTGTGTAACTATAACAGTGATGTAAAAATATAATAATAAAAACTTGTGGGATAGAACAGGATGCAGAGCGAGAAGTAATTGACATAATTTACCCTAGATTTCTGATCTATTTCACCAACAAAGACGTATATTTGAAGTTTGATTGCAAGTTTTAAGCAAGAAAATAGAGTAGAGAAAGCAATTAAACTTTGTAAGTAGTCTATATACATAACAAGTTTTAAGCTGTGTACTGCCCAATCCCCACAGGATTAATCTTTTTCCCCCATTTATTTTGCTCGACTGAAAATGAACTTTGAGTAGAAAAAGTGCATTAACTTTGCTACTTGTAGATGAACTTTTCATTTCCATTAATAAATGCAGTATGGTGAATTGGTTTCCTTTTAAGAAAAAAATGGATATTAAAGATCAGTAACCCCAATATAAATGGGATGCGCACTGGTTTATTACTTGTAGGTGCAAAGCCCTTATAGTTGATTACCCCATATCTCATTACAGTCAAGCAAATTGAAATATTGATAGTTAATCCGGTGAAGTAATATATGTAACACTGGACAGGGATAGAAGTTTAGATTATCATACACACAAGTAACTCTTGGGTTAGGATTGTGATTGGATTTTAGGTTAGGCTTAAGGTGTTGGGTCCAGGATTGGAGAGTGATAGAAAATGAGCACTGAGTTGCTGTTGCTCAAGCAAAGATGAGCATATGCTATCTTCTAAACTCATCTTTCCTTTTCACAATAATGAGGATTCTATTATTTAACACTCTATCTATAAATGTCTTGGGGTGTCTGAATAAAACAGCTAGCCTCATCACAAGCTCAAGTATGCTTGTTTAAACTCATACCCCTGTCAAAGTAGTGGGCTGATACCAAAGCTAATGCCTTGAATTAATTGATGATCATCAATAACAATACTCTGGGTTACATAGCGCTTAATACAAATGTACACCACCAACGTCTCTCAACGCGCTGATACATATATTTGATTTATACATGTACATCTTTTCTGTTGCACATTAATGGAGTTATACGGTATATTTAAAATTCAGATGAAAGCTTTAAACTATAAAATGTACTCTTTAGAATGAGAAAGAAATTGATACAAGCAAAGCTGAACAAAACCAATTAGTCTTCTGTAAAGGCTGTTAAGTTCTCGCGATTAATTTTTCATGCTGAGCGACCCCAAAACATATTAGCTGGTTCTTAAATTCGCGTTGCACCAAATTCAGCCTGTTCAGAACACCCATAAGAAGTCATGTTTATATTTTTGTGGGTTCTAAAATTTGCGGACACCAACTTAAGCGCGAAATCCGCAAAAACTTAATGTAACGTGGATATTTCCGCGTTTACAGTATACCTTTAAATCTTGAATACTTGGGTATATAGAAGAAACAAGAAGCCTGTACTTGCCAGGAACTCTCCTGACTTGATTACTTTCTGAGAAAACAGATAATCTGACTTGTTCATGGGGTCTGAGGATTGATACTGATGCTTTCCTGATGGTTGTCATGGTAATCATAACATTACAGACGTTCATAGCAACATACAACATGAGGTGCTGCTGAATATGTGAAACATACTGTGGAGAATGTTTAGATACTGTACATGTAGGTGAAGTTGAATACTCCAAAATATATAATCTTTGGAAGAGTACACAGTGACAAAAACTTTAAAACTGAACAAACAAATATATTCATGTCAAAATTATTAAAAGATATGTAATATGGAGACAAAATTGAGAACTTGAAAAGATAAGTACGTTTTGAAAAGGAAAAACCTTAAAACCTACAGTACATAAATCAACTCAGCTTTAGTATTTTTAAACTGATCATGGTTTATGTATGTAAATATATCTTGTTTAAAAAATAATTAGTTTTAAAATGCTTGATAAATTTTGTTATACAATTTCAATGAACAATGCCTTAGAAAAAGCTCAAACCAAATTGTCTACATCTCTTCATACAGTAACTGCTCATTTCCCTATGTTATACAATATTTGTCACATGTACAAGTACCCTGTACATAAATATATTTACTTTATCGACAGACAGTATTTTGGTTGAATTTTGGTTGTGTTTATAGAAGAGGCTTGTTTGAATAAAGTCTGTATTGACTGATCACAATCTCACTGGGTGTTAGTGACCTAAAACAATTGTTTGACAATGCCTACAGATAACTGGGATCTGTCACAATGCAGTTTAGATTATGTAGACAGACCTTCACCTATAAACTTGGTGCTCATGTCTATTGTGAATTTCATTGTATGACCAGATGAACTACATGTATATTATTTTACAGCATCAAAAGAGGAATGCCAACCTACTATTTTATTGGATATAAATATTATAACAAAGTAAAGGCAGAAAAGTGACAGATTGGCAAAATTTGATTAAAATGAAAAAGTTCTAAGATTTTAAACGTTGAAATCATCGAGCACAAACTGTGATGCATATATTGAAGGTTTTCCTTGGAAGAAATGGAAATTTATAATTTTTCAGTGCAGAGCAAACGGGGGGGGGGGGGGATCTACCAACTATGGCACAGCTAGTGTTCTCAGTTTCTGTTTGATCGATTGAAACTTTAACAATGTATAAGTTATTCTCATTTTAATCAAACTTTCAGTAAAAAGGTGTTACAGTAACTCACTGGGGTGGGGGAGGATGGCACGATTTGATCCCCATACCGTCATAAGCAGATTTTAAGAACTGCAATTCATCAATCACATCACTTTATTTCTACAGCGTTTATCCCATATTTTAATGTCAATAGATGACAAATTTATTTGTCATGAGGCATCAATTTTCGAGCAGTTGAGTATGAATCGTGCCACACACAGGTAAAGGAGACCTAACAATTGATATTCTTTACCCCCGAAAGATTCCAAAGGTCTTGTTGCCTTAAAGGTAAAGACCAGTATTGGAAACGGCCAAATTTCAAAAAATGAAATGGAAACTCTTATTACCAATCATGTGAAAGAATATGTTTTGACTAATACATGATGATCAAAATTTTGCCGGAAAACCGCCTTCTAATTGATATATTTGGTAAATTAGTTTAGCTATTGGTGTGTGAGAGATAAACACATGTGTCGTGCACGTGTGCGTAGTCCCATATACATCTTCCTGTGTACAGTGCTTGTAACTTTACAAAGACTGGGCCAAATTTCTTATCATTTTGATGATTCCAGAACCTTGCAGTACACACCAATACTTATATGCTACATGTAGATGATCAACCTTTTCTGATCGATTCCACAACGTTTCTTTCACAATGCAATCGCATGACCATAACTGGTCTTTCCCTTTAACATGCCTGTCTCAATGAAGCAAAGCGATACCAGTCATGAACATGAATGATTGCAAT
This sequence comes from Strongylocentrotus droebachiensis, assembly GCA_035222895.1. Taxonomy (NCBI): domain Eukaryota; kingdom Metazoa; phylum Echinodermata; class Echinoidea; order Camarodonta; family Strongylocentrotidae; genus Strongylocentrotus; species Strongylocentrotus droebachiensis. The sequence continues at coordinate 96,472 of JAVYIG010005847.1, forward strand.
AATCAAACAATATCAATGGCTCAATTTGAAAATAAAGTCTGAGGTACCCAACAAAGTGCATGCAATGAAAAAAATAACTGATAAATTGTTAATTGGTGAAACTGGTCATGGTAAACATGACTATAGGATATAAAGTAAGGTCAAGTTATCTCATAATCAATACCATAAATATCTTCATCAAAATATCAGTCTATCTGAATCATTAAATATGATAAAAGAAGATGACGTTTGAAAGAACAGCCTATTAAAGACATTTCACTACTACTAGCCTTGTCCATCTCCTATTGAAACGTGCAAACATTATAATGACATATTGTGCAATCCAAACAAGATTTCCATTGGATATATACAAATTGCCTTAGCCGATTTCTCAGCGCTTTGTCTTTTTAATCATTTTAGTTATGAACCATTGAATGTAAATTATATAAAAATGCCAGGAAAGGTTACCTGTAATTAATTATTCTGACATTTCTTGGTTGTAATTGGGACATCTCAAAAGAAAATACTTTCTGTAATTTGTTCTTTCTTGTTTCCTTCTAGAATTAAACTATATAATACAGCTTTGGGAACATGTGGATAATTACACATCAATCTCTACTGTATGTGACATCGATCAATAAGAAATGCTATCATAAAAGGGGAAATACATTATTTCACTTTATTAAGGATATTGTTACATTATGAGAAAGATGTAAAAATGTTGGCACATCTTGAACCACTTTACTCTCCAAAGCAGTTCTACTTACATTAAGTAGCTAGATTCCAATCAACTGATAAAATCTTGAGATTAATTAAGGTTATCTAGCTCTGCCGATCCTGGAGCAATGCTACGCAGCTTAGTTTGGAAACTGAAACTCTGATCTATTCTAAATATACATCCTTTACCGAGGTAGTCTCTGTACGGATTTGACATCATTCCTAGAGAGCTTGGGGCAACAAGACGCAAGAGAAACATCAAGAATTATGACCTAATTCAAAACAATATCATTGACCTACAAACAATGAGATATTCCTGCCTTGCGGATGCACAATCGCTTGCTCTACATAATATACATCTCCCTCTCACCCTCTCCCTCTCTCTCTCCCTTCCTCCTCTCTCTCTCCCTCCCCTCATCCTCCGGCACCCTCCTCCACAGTCTCCCTATCTTGTTGAGTCACTAGAACGCTGTATTTCATTCACGGCAGAGAGTCGATGCAAGATGCTATCTCCACAGCCAGGGGGCAAGAGAAAAAGAGTGCACCATTTGTAAGTCAAATAAATACAGTACCATCAATAAGACTGCGCAAAATTACAAGGAAATGAATAGTTGGCAGTCAATTATTCCAATTTTGCTCATCACCTTGTTAGATCTAAGATGTTAAGTGATGTGGTCTGATAGCTAGGCCAAAAACTAATTGTGTCAAGTGGATCTCTAGTCTACCCTTTTTTCTATAAACTGTTGATGTATGAAACTAATACAGAGATAAGCATGAAGTAAACCAGTTTCAGCTTAAGCCTCGAGATGCACACTCCATATTTCCATAACATAAGATATAATATCAGAACAGAAGAAGGAGTTTATATATAGTATATAGGCGGAATGGATAGAAGACTGACATTATAAATTCATATCGACTTGAAAACTGTGACAAATTATTAGGCCATGAAACTAGGCTACTGAAACTACGAAATCAAATAAGGTCATTCTTTTCAACACAGACATGTAGATCATCATGTCTATGATACGTCTACACAATTTAAAATGAGTTCAAATTGCAAAAGCTTTGTTCGTATATCAAAGCTAATGAACATGTATCTAGGTGCATTGTTGGAATATTTGATCTTTATTTGTTTTAAATGCTGTCAAATTTTACCCACTTGATATCAAGGTACCATACAACATGTAAATCAGATATTTAAGAAGTGAAGTTTTCTACATTTACTTCCCTTCTCCCATATTTTCTTTACATTTGACTTAGAGTCAAAGCACAATTTACAAAATTACTGATACTAATTTTTGTTCTTGTATCTTAAAAAGAAAGAGTATATGGGAAAGAAAGGGGGACAAAGGTACAGTAAAGACAAGGAGAGTTGAGTTTAGAGTTATGAGAAATTGAGAATAAATGTGTAAGCCTGCATTTTAAAATAGAAATATGAAGGAAAGTGTTGAATGTTATTTTGGAAACGTGAAAGGAAGTTGCTGAAAACATGCATAACTCCGCTGCTGTATGAGTGATCAGGAACTAGCAATGAGTGATGACAGAATCACATGTATCGTTAGCTACATTTACATGCTCACATTCACCAATGTCTACACACATACAAAGACTATTTTAAAGGGACATTAACGTGTAACAAAGTGTAATGTTGATGCGCTCTACAGACATTTTTTTGCTACGATAATGTACATGTATGTAAAACCCAGTAAGACAAAGACAAGGATTTAAAATTTAAAAAACATTTGTAGTACCCGTAAATTAATCCAGTTTTCATGTACATTTGCTGAATGACTGCAAAAGACAGACAATGATCAAAGAGCTTTATATCAAATGAACTAAGCATCTTTAAATTCTATTTTAATCTAAAGCACAATAACACAATGTTATAAGAATCATTTGGTCATTTTTTTTCTTCTATCTACAGACTACAGTGCAAGGTTTCCTCTCGGGCACTTTTTGTATTTGTTCCCTGAGCATAATTCCCATCCTTTTCTTTTTCCTTTTTAGTCTAACTGTCTATTAATTAATAGATATGAATCTGAAACAATGGGCAGGATGTACCGTAGAATAATCACTCATGAAAACCTTTTCCATCAGCAGACAATGTGAATATTCACTCATGTGATCAATTCATTACAAAGCTCATTCTTTTTACTCACATTAAAACATTAAAATCCATAACAATAAGAAGTGGATTGCCAATGACTATTTTCAGCCCAGCAATTGAAAGTGGCTTTAAGTATTTTCTAATGTTGTACTTGTATTTTGGATATGTAAGCAAGAACTTCAGAAGAGGCAGAAAAAAAGGATACATGGCACAATTTGGTTTCAAAATAGCACAAATTGTCTGCTGAGATTCGAGAGCGAAAAGAGCATTATTAACTCTGTGTAATGAAAGATATGAGTTAATGCCCTTTGCCTCTAGGCTTTTAAGCAGACAAATTGTTCCACTTCTCTACATTTTGGATATCCATGGGATGAAATATAGTCAAGCGTTTTTGTTTTTCTCCTGCAAATGAGTGTTTAAAAAATACATGTAATTGGAAATAAAATACCTGGAGATGACTGATTTAAGGAAAATTTTGATATTGAGATTTAAACACATAAAATGAAGAAGTGAGATATGTATGAATACCTGTCAAGGTGAAAGGATCTTTTCTATTTGGGTCACATTGCGATCATTGTCATTAGGCATTCTAAAGAATGTTACTTGCTTGACATGAGACACCCAAGGGGTTACATCCAACCCAAACGTGCCACGGCAGTGACGCAAGAACCGCCCGGACGCGTCACAGATCATCCAAGATTCTATTTCACCCTCCATCATGTGTAGAATAATAACAGAGTTAATCTGGTGCCCTTTTGTCTGCTCACTATGGTATAGTTTGGAGGGGAAAGCCTCAAGGTTTCCATCCACTCTAAGAAAGCGTGACATACTTTTTCTTGTTCAAGATGCATAGTCATGGATGTAGCAGAAACTAGCTATACATGGATGACATTCTATTCAACATCTTCAAGATCACAAGGCTGGTTTTGTAAGTGATGTGATGGGCATGTTGTTATACACCTTTGGTTGTACATGTACATGTATAATATATTAGTTGAATCCTACAAAGAACTAAGAAAACCATGCCAAAACTGCAAATCCATATGAATATGATTTTGATTATGTTATAAAACACATTTTCCATAGATTCCAATCTACATTATTTCAGGTTATATGTAGCGTTAAATTAGTATTAGGGGATAATTATTGATTGGATTAAAAAGTATGTAATTGGCTTACCAATTAATTGTTTGATTGCTAATTTGATTGATTGGCTGATCAGTGATTAATTAGCTGCTTGAATGATGTTTCAATCCCTTGAAACTTTTAGAGGCATTTACCTTTAAATAAATGTGATTGAGAAATATCTCAATTAAACTGGTATGAACTTCTTTTTAAATTGTATACATGTAAAGTTTGTATTTCTTGCAAACACAAAGGCTGGGGCAGAAATTTGTCTTATTTCTTACACTTCAGGTGAACATGCCACATCAGTGCTTATACAGCTCCTTCAGACTTATACCTGAATTTTAATTGCAAAATATAAAGCGCTTTCTTAGTTTCTTTGCCTATCATCATCATGGCAGACAACATGAGACAAGTACATGTACCGTATCTGAGTTTTTAAAATTAAAAATCAAATTGACCTCCAGGAAACAATTGTATTATATGGTATCATGGATTTCAACTAATTGTTAAACACATATAAATTATGAAAGTCCATTTGAATGAAAATGATGACTTATTTGGAAAGTAGAAAATTCTACTTCAAATTGTCTTTCTTTTTTAAAAGACATTTCCGATCTATGAGAGGAATATAAACCCATAAATACAGGGTGGCTTTACAAGATATGATACAAGGCAACTTATTTTATATTTCTCCTCTCAAATCTTGACAAATGCTAATACCATCACAATTTATATTCACAGACTCTCAGGAGAACCATTATATTTAGATCACATATGCATTTATCAGAAAGATTACCCAAAAAACTTCCTTGTCAAATATGTCTCTGAAGACTGGTACTCTGTTTCATAAACTAGTTCAACTCATTTTCGGTCATAACAATCTATTTTATATCATATGTCCATGTTTTACAATTTTCTTGACATTTGTGGATTTGAATATTTCAAATTTACACCTTTTCCTTTCAATACCTGGCTGGCTTCAAATCCTTTCAATCCATTGCACCACGCCTACAGAACAAACTTTCTGCGTTGCTGAGAAATACATGTAGTACTTCAATTGACTTTCTTCAAAAATTATCTGTAAACATCTTTCTTCTTTTCCTTAGACTAATGGAAAGCCCCTTTCATGTGTATGCATGTACAGTATATCCTCTTAAAACAAATCCAATTATTATCATGAATGCCTTGTATTCACACCATAAACTGTAGGTGGGGGTTGATTAGGTAAATGACAAGGATCTCACTCTGATATAGAGTACCTGCATGTGGGTATACCTCTTTCATATTTATATCAAAATATTTTGTGTAACTCACAATCAAACCAAAAGGTGCATGTACAATGTAGGCTGTAATCTTTATAAGCTAATAGCGTATAGAGCTGTATGCAGGTAAATACTGGCCCTACTGGTAAGTCATGAAAGTAGTAAATCCTAACTCACTGGTTATAAATATAAGTGGAATATACACCGGCTTCTTCTTCATGTTCATAAACAGTCAATATTTATGGTTTTAAAGGTACTAAGTCCCATTTGCAGGCCAAAAAAATGAAAAAGTTAAATTCCAACTGCATTTGAAAGATAATACTAATTTAGAACTTCCCTAAAAAAGGTGGGGCTTGAAAATGTCTTCAAGTGGGAAAATAACGACTATTAGTTGCCAAATTGACTTTAGGGCTATATAGCCCAAAAGTAGTAGTCTTGATTTTCAGACAATTGTACCGAATGGTCATACGTTTTATGCTGCGCAAAGATTCAATCAGTTTAATCTTGGCCATCACAAGAAGTGGCTTATCGATGTAGACAAATGCTCATGTACCCTTTACAACTCTTTTCATATATGTTATTACCAAAGAAAAAAAGCCAGTCAGTCACTCAATAGTGTCTGACAGTGAAGTCTAGCAAGTAAACGGGTTTCCTTGCATAATTTGAATATGAGGACACTGCTAACTTTTAAATTTCACAGATAATGTAGGACATACATGACATACATAATTCCTGCAAAGTTCTACAGCATTTGAGGTTGGCTGCAAAAGGGACATAGTACCTTTAATAGTACACTTATTTTAATTTAATTATTTAAACCATGACCTAGACCATGGGTTAAATTTAAACCTCTTTTGTGAATTTGACCCAATATGTCTGATTACATGACTAAATGAAATGCTAGAACTTCATGTACATGGCTTTCTCACCCAAATTAATAGCATGAGGGTAAAATAGCCCCATTATTTTTTAATTGTAAGACATTACGTGGCAATTTACATCCAAGATCCAGATTACATATGAATTGAGTAATGGTAAATATATAAAAACAATAAAAATGTGTTTCTTATATGTCTCCACCCTACATTCGGTATAGGAAATTGATGGAATTATTTGTGAAACAGTATCAGAATGACAACAAAAAGCCTATAATCAAAAGTCAACAGACCATAATCTGTACTAGCCTTAAAATGTAATTGGATCATCTTCCTATACTGTCACCGTGTTTGAAGCTCGTACATGTACCTCAAGAAGTTCTTGACATATTCTGATAACAAGAGTAATACCTCTAATTCCAAAAATTGAAATCTATGCCATTTAACCTCTGTTCTACACTTTTGTACTTACCCTTAAATCTAATTAGGTTGCCGTTCTACATGTATGGTGATACAACTATCACAGTGTTTGAAGCTCATACCAACATAAAAACATAATGCCTCTGGCACCACTTTTGGTGGGCGGAAGCATACAAAAGTTCTGAAATGTAGGAAATGTAGGTAATTAGGATCATTAGGCATAATAGGACATAAACAATAACAATTGGTTGCCTACTCACCCAATGCTCCTGGCTCTGTTCTATCTCTCAGCTCCCACTCCACTGGTAGCTTGCGTTTAGCTCCTAGAGATGATGAGGATGAAGATGATGATGATGGCCCAGGCAGAAGGCCTTCCATCGTTGCCATGGTGATAGATGTCTGCAGTTGGTCTGGTATCTCAATCTTCTAGCAGTGTCTTTGAAAACTTGGTACTTGATGACTGACAACTGCATAGGTCTGCAAGTAAATTATGAAATGACAATGGGAGCAAGATAATGGCTTATTGGACAAAGTTGACAACAATTTACATACACTTTAACTTTATTCATTCATGAAACTCTTCAATTTGATACTGTATGAACACTAGTACAAATTGGCATCTTCCTAATACATGTTCTAATACCATTCACAAAATTATTTCTCAGTGTACAAATTCAAGTGTGAATATATATTTAAAATAAGAAGTACCGGTATAACAAACGCTTTCTCCATTTTTGCTACTTGCTGCAGAGCCAAGTTAGATTATGAGGTAAGAATGAAATAGAAAGCTGAAATAGAAAGATCAAGGAGATTTGGCATGGGTTTTGGGGCAGCGGAAAGCATTATGAGTATAGTGTCTGACTTCATTTCCATCCAGCTTTGCGTAAGAATGAAACCCATCAATAAGGCCTAGAAAGATTTGAACTTTTATTGTTGTGGACGGAGCGGGGGAAGGAATCTTCTCTTTTTTTTACCTGACATGAGTCGTGATTTCACTCTTGTACATTGACTAGGCTATAATTGTACCACATTACACAAAGCTTTAAAACTTGTTTTCATTAATCAATGATTATGAATAACTTTTTTGCTGAATTTTCTAAAAAAATATCTGGGTTATTCTGTTAAGAGCCAGAAGGGCATTAACTCAGTAAAATTATTTGAGTTCAGCTAATCTTGAGCTCTGGTTGAGCATCGTATGTCAACAGTACATTGCAATAATTCATTCTGAATTGTTTATCCTGCAGAAGATTGATTGTTTAAACCAGTAAAATAAAAACGACCCCACAAAAACTTGCTGGAAATCATCTCCAATCAAAACCACAACAAAAAGATTTCTTTTCCTTTTTAAGAGAAAAAGTTCTCTCCAAGGATGTAGCACTGAATTTTTTTCATACATTACTTAACGATGGGTACAGAATGGAAAGAGAGGAACAATAGAAGCTGACGAGAAAGGTCAAACACTTTGAAGCCTAACCTGAAAACATTCACCTCTCCTCATTAGCTTTCTCCTGTACTCAGTAGGTATACTCCTTCACAATGGAAGCTTATCCCAGAACACCATGTTAATGCTTGGAAAACACACAGCTGGATATCAACAGGGATCTATTATCAGCTCTGATAGAGGTGTCTTGCTCAGCTCAAGTGCACAAAAGTTCAACTTAGCGATTGGTTTCTTCCAACATACATCAATGTAAGCCTGGGTCATAATTTGTACACACATGGTTTACAGACAAATCAGGTACATTGAATGATTTACAATATTAATGAAAGTTTGAGAGAGAAAAAATGTCTATTAATAAGACAGTTACATGTATTAATTTCTGTACATGTTGGTCTTGATCATTGTGATAGTAATAATGCCATTTTTTCTCCAAATGAATAATTCTATCATAGTTATATCCTGAACAATAATTTGTATTATTAAGGCTGAGAAGTATACATTGTACAAGATAAAAGCATGTAAACATTGATTTATATAAAATAACAACTACTTTGACTACTTCATTCTCCTGACAATTGAGGGAATTGTATTATTCTCAAAACAGAACAAAATAGTGGATTTACTCAATTAGGATTTCAGGCTAATTGTGAGGAGTCAGCAGACCACCTGGTAATCTAGAGGTTACCCCGTTGACTACTGAATTCTCTCAATCCTATAGACTTTAATATATGAGCCATTCGGTTCAGTATGCAATGAGTTAACTAATAATATCATCACTAGAGATTAATCATGAAAAACAATTGCCTCGATGGTGCCAACTTGGAAGTACTTAATGAGTGCACCTGATTCTTCTGACCTCCTTCAATTGATACTCTGTTATAAAAACTTAACTTCCTAAACTACTTATGACCAGCAACTCTTCTCTTTCTCTGCCCACATATAATTCACGCACAGATTTATCTGCTGAGACAAAAGGGCGTTTAACCCTACATACAGTCTTAATGTACGGTGGCTATACTTACTCATGCACAGATTCATTGCAACAGACATTCACAATAAATCAGAAATCTTCATCTTAAACATAAAGGCCTACAGTCTATACAAATATTTTGGGTGTGTTTTAAAAAAATTTATTAGATTATAAACCATTCTTACGGCTTACTGTATCATCTTCTTTATTCTACAAATAATCTAATTCTGATATTTGTGAACAAATAAGTCTGACTGCTAAAACTAACTAAAAAGGATAAGAAAGGCATCAAAATTCAGAATGACAAATCATAAATCACAAATGCAACTCGTTACTCTTTCAGTCAAATTCATTATTTACTTTTTTATCTTCTCTTTATATTTTGACTTGTTCATGGATTGAAGTTGAACTTATTTGCACCTGTATTGTAACTAGTCAGGATGTACACTCTTCAACAGTAATTTGATTCAACTAAAAACCCATTTACAATAACAGACGAATACAAAACAAACCTGAACTCTGGTAAGAGGTGAAAGCACTTCGTTTATCCCTTGTTCGACGTGCGACATATTACTAGGCGAAATGCAAAAAAAGTCACCGGCGAGAACAAAGGGCTTGCCAGAAATAGGTCATTGTTCGTAGGTCCGCCTGCCCCACCGCTGCCCGTAGCTCGACCCTGCTATGCCGTGACAAAGGCTTCGTCTGCTGTTTTTGTTGACAAAAACCGACACAGTTGTAAACTGAAAATATCTTTAAATTTATATATTCATAACTTCTTACCTGCTAAATTATGAGGAGGAAGGCACCATCTACCGATACAGTTTTCTTCTGAGTCTATATCTGCCAGCGAAGTGTTCGGGATCAATTTTGTAATAATAGTTGAGTGGTGGACTGTCTCGGAATAGCATTCGTGAATGAATGAATGAATAAGAACGAACCGGAATCGAGCGATTTGCAAGCGGAGAGTGCAGGGACAAATCGCGGAGCTGAGCTAGCTCGAAGCAGACTGCGTTGGGCTGCAGAAATTGTATTGTGTGTGAAACTCATGTAGCATACACAATCCAGCAGGAGTAGAGTTTGAGCCAGACACAAATAAAAAAAAAATGACCTACTGACCTAGTTCTCACGAAAACGTCGTATTCTTCGTTTACGGCCTCGTTCATTGGTCAGTTTCGGGAGTGAACATTATTTCGGAAGAGGGGATTATTTGAGTTGGTCCAATGTATGATATATTTGTTGTGTTGGAAATTTTCTTGATAGCGAAATGTTTAGAATAATTTGTTTTGCATTTAAAATTGTCATGAGCAGTTTCCGTAATTTAATAGAAACCACATGAAATTGTACTTCTGTCAATATTTACCTCTCAGATATCAACTAGCATCCCTTTTATTCAATGCATTACTCCAAAAACTTTTTATTACGTTACTTAATCATTATAAAATTATTCTACTTTTCATATTTTGGGTACTACTATGGCTGCCGAAACCGCAAAGTTCTGTGCACTCTGCCACTGTTTATGGTCATTGACTTGAGTGCATTGTCTCATTTTCATCCCCATATTCCCAACAAAACAAATAATAAGGGGGAAAAAAACTATGATGAGGAAAGGATAGCCTATTCAAGTATAATGGGACAACGCCGCCCTTGTTTCTGAGCATGTCGCAAAATAACAAAACGTTAAGAAGAAAAAAAAAATATCTAGGGAAATTCCTGATCTAGAGTTTGAATTGATGCACTTTATGTCAACACAAAATGTAAAAGTAATACCTGATTATTCTTTTATGATTATCCGCCTTTTCCTGGTCCCCCTCCCCCTCTGTCTATTCCTCCTTTATTGTGAAACTAGCCCATCATTCTATTAGCCTATATCAAATATCAATGGTTTAGTTGCAGTGTTTCGCACCCCCCCCCCCCCTATGTACAATAAAATGGTGAAAAGTCGGAAAGGGGGGAAATAAAGGAGGATGATGATCCACATCACTTCATTCAAAGGCGCCCGCGCTCCTCATGCAATAGTTATATGGACTACACATTGGCTTTAACAACAACAAATGGGTTTGAGGCTTTCTATAGCTTGTCGGTGTTGCGAAAAACAGGAGGGAGGGAGTAGAGAAAGAAGAAAAGCGGGCAACAAGAAAAAAGAGACCCCATCCCCCTCCCCCCTCTCCCCTCCCCTTCTCCCCCCTCTCTCTCTCTCTCTCTCTCTCATTCTATATCTCTCTTGCTTTCTCTTTCTATCTCACCCTCTCCCTTCCCCTCTATCTCTGTGATTGTATATCCCTCATGCAGGGAGAACAGTATTAATAATGATGAGAATATACCTTTGGTAAACGAGACTTATTATTATTATTGTTTAATGATTAACATTCTATTATCTCTCTTTCTCACTCTCCTGCCTCTTCTATAAACACACACACACATACACAAACTACCCACGCACACTTTACCCCCCGCCCCCCCCCCCCCCCTCCCCCTCTCCCTCTCTCGATCTCTCTCCTCCTTCTTTCTATCTTTCTCTTTTCGTCTTCGTTCTTCATTCACTCTCTTATAGTCATTATATCTCCCTCCTCTCTCAAGATTCAAATTATTTTATTTCACATGCAAAACATAATACAATGAAATTGCAATATTATTTGCAATTTAATATAAGTATGTTACCAAAAATATACAATGAAACGAAACAAATATTATAGTAATGACACGAGAAAAGAGGAACTAAATAGAAGCTGAGCTTGTTGAAGTATCAGTTCCTCAGAGGTTTTCTCTCTCTCCATCATCATCATCATTCTCCTCATATCACATTATTAGATCCAGGTTAATCGTCTCGTCTCGTCTATAACGTAGGAACAATTGTCTCTTGAGACCAAATGATCATTAACCTAATTCTCATTTACTTCTCCTGAAACTGTTTAATGAATTTCCTCATTTAAGAGAGCAAACAAATCCAATTAAAAAGGGGACGCGTGACTGATGTAGGTTGTGGCAGCGATGTTCGTTATAACAGTACTTTGGCGTTATTACCACGATTAAGTTTACTTTATTTTCAATTCTTCTAGTCTGACAATAACAAAGGGTTTTATTACTGTGATATCTTAAAAAGATCTTAACCTGTTTAAATCCTCTTCATTATTATCATCCGTTTATTAACACTCACTCATTGTTCAAAAGCTTTTTCCATGTTTTAATCCTGATGAGATTGATGAGTGAATACATTTTCTTATAATTATCAATTTATTAATTTATTTAAATAAAAAGTAATAAATCGCGACCAGTGAACCGAATTGCAGGTTCTTTTACAATGATTAAAAAAAAGAAGATATAATGGATACATTGTAGACAGATAAAATACAACTATGACAATAGCAGTAGCAACATTTTGCCCAAAATACCAACAATTACGAGGTTTGTAAATAAATTCACCCTCTTTAAGAGAGAAAAAATGAAGAGATGAGGGAGAGAGAGAGGGGAGAGAGAGGGGGGGGGAGAGAGGGAGAGGGAACAGAGAGAGAGAAAAAGGAAAAGAGAGTGGGGAGAGGGAGAGAGCGATAGAGAGAGAGAGAGAGAGAGAGAGAGAGAGTGGGGAGCAGACAAACCATTGGGCGACAAGAGTTTTCTTGGGGGAAAGATAATTATACGCAATATAGTAGTAAACACAGATTGAAATCAAACAAGAAACGAGTTTGATCAAACAATTTTAAAAAAGAAAAAGAAAATTTACACCTAACCATGGTTGGTCATTTACTGCCATAAACATAAATTTTTCTAGAGCATGTTTTCATTTTTTTGAATACGATTATGAAAGAATCAGTGTAATTTTTAAAATCAAGTATCCCCCTCCCCCCCTTTTTTTTTTGGCTACGCGAATAACAGCACTTAACAGTAAGTTGTCTGACATAAACAAAAAATCGGGAGCCCAATGTAAGTCATTTTGTGTGTTTGAACAAATAGGAAAGTTGTCCACCATTACTTCACAGAGTCATTACCGATTCCGCCAATATGAAGAGCCCATGCCTATAGTGATTATAATTTTTTTGTTTATTAAATCCTAATTTTCTAATTTGTTAGTCCGATTTTATTCAAAACTTTCACCGGTCTACTTTTCTGATTTGTCTGGTTTGCTATCAAGGTTGAAATTGGATTCCTTTCTTATTTATTGTTACCTTACTGGATTCCTAACTAATAGCCATTATAATACCAAACGAACAACAAGAACAACAACCTCGACTATTTGAGTACAGATTTGAATAATTTTGCACCCTATCGAAGGAAGTTAATTATTTAAAAAATGCTTATCACAGTTTTATAAGTAAAATAAATAAGACTTTTTATTTTTTAGGGTTAAATATGAATAGAAAATATCTATCGCTACGTCACTTTGCCCCTCACTTAAATATAACAGTTAGATAGAACACGATCTCATGGAATAAAACAAAATCAACCTAATTTCCATAGCATTGTCCGTCACATGACAACGACATAATCTAAAACGTAATCCAAACGTGATTGGTGGGGGGGGGGGGGGGGGGGTACTCAAATTTGGTTAAGACGGGGGTGTGCCGCTCAAGCCTTGAAACCCTATAACCCATTTTAAGGGTCATTTTGGAACATTTTTCTCGAAGTAAGGCCTATTTTCCACAATTTTTGGGTGTTTGCCATACAAAGACCCGGAAATTTTGAAAAAAGCAGACCCATGTTTAGTGATTTTTTTACTAAAAATGGGACCCATGTTAAAGAATTTTGGGTGAAAAAGTGACACATTAGAGCGGCACACCCCGTATGTCTTAATAATGATGTGAGTACCCCCACCCGGATCTGCATGCTTGGCGTATGAAAATTTACCTTGAGATGATTTCTACAAAGTCTTTGCTATCGCGTTATTACCAGGCCTAGTTGGGGCACGATTTCATTTTGGAGTGAGATTCGACGCTGTCTGAAAGATTTAGAACAATTTTATGTTTTATCCATTAAACATCACACACACACACACACACACAAACGCACACACATTCAGCCTCTGCTGCTTTTGAGGCTATTTCATTATTTTGTCTATTTTGACAAAATAATGAACTTGCCTCAAAAGCAGGAGAGGCTGTAGAAGAAGAATGTGTGTGCGTTTGTGTGTGTGTGTGTGTGTATGTGCGTGTGTGTGTGTGTGTGTGGGGGGGGGGGCTTCGGGGGCTTTGGGAGCTAAGTTGGGTTCTTGCATTCATTTGTGACTCGCGAAAATGGGGGCAGGGGGACTTGAAGATTTTTTTATATAGGGGTTTGAGCGCCAACTCCCTTTCCCCTATAACTACCGCTGCTCAAAACTGCAACCTTATCATTCTTGGATTTTTTTTTGTTTGTTATAACATCCAGTGGCGTAGACAGGTTCGTACACCTGGGGGGGATGACTCAGGGGCGGATCTAGCTTTTTGCTAAGGGGGGGGGGGTTGACCAAAATAATGACGATGCGGAGCATCGTCCACGAGCCGCGAAGCGGCGAGCCGATTTTTTTTTGGGGTGTTTATTTGAACCCCGTAAGTGATGTTTTCCTGGCATCTATTTACACAATGGAGACCATAAAAAGCAGTGCATGATAACGTCTTTTTAAATCAAGTAACAGTTAAATACACAGCTATATCCAGAGTTATCATGTGTTTGGTTAAGTTACCAGATGAGTTGAATATCTTCTCACAATATTTGCACTTGAAAGGGTTTCTCTCCAGCGTGCGTTCTTTTTTCTTTTTTTTTCTTTTATTTTCTTTTTTTTTCTTTGTATTTTGGGCCGCCCAAGGGGGGGGGTTTAAACCCCCTAACCCCCCCCCCCCCGTAGATCCGCGCCTGTTTAATCTTGTGGTTATCTTGTGGTTTCCAAACCACAAGATAAACACAAAATACTTGTAAGATATTCTTTTTTTTACCGTCTGAATTGGTTTTCACCGTGTGAATGCGGCTAATAACAATAAACACAATTACAATAATGATGAGGATTATTATTATCATCATCATAATTATTATTATTATTAATATTATAATGTTATCATTATTATTATTACTATTATTATCATCATTATGACTTATTAAGTAAGCAAATATCATTCCCAAAACCTGGGGGGATGATTGTACATGCCATCCCCCCCCCCCCCACCTTGTGAGGTGGGGGGGATGCATCCCCCTCATCCCCCCCCCCCCCGTTGTCTACGCCCCTGATATTAACATCCCATTTGTAGGATCGCTTCAGGCCCGCTCCATAACATTAGGCCGTCTTGTGCGACACCAAATCCTAAAAAAAATGAGGCACCAGTGCAAAGGGAAGTAATCAGGAATACAAAATTGCAAATGGTTATAAATGCAAAGATAATAATCTAGTAACCATGAGAGATGTCATCGATCGAGTTGACTGACTTTCGTTGTTTTATAATCTTTCTTTTTTTCTTCTTTTTTCCCAATCATTTATTAATTGAATAATATACGTACATAAGAAATATTATATTATACTATACATAATTATATTGATTACAAAGAAACACATGAATTATACTTATATCACAAAATTAATTATTCTCTTTTTTTTAAACATAATCAACTTTTTTTTTTCCAGAGGTGAAACGTTTTAACATTTGCCCTCCATAATATTTCCATTAAATAAATGTCGAATATGTTTGTAAAATTACATTTTCTTTTTGCGTATATAAAACATAAGAAGCTAAATTAATTAATAGATTTTTCAATCTTTATAATCTTATCACGATCCACATTTCAGCTCAACGCAATCATTGTTTAAAAGATTAATGGAGCAAAATCGCAAAGACTTTTGAAAAATCAACCTAGAGAAATTGCAATAGCCTTATCCACAACCTATACTAAATTGCACAGACCTTATACACTGACGCATGACGTAATCTCAACATGATTTGTATTGGATGAACACAATTTCGATTGAATTGATTTTTCAAAAATCTTTGCGACCATTAATTTTATGGATACTGATACAAACAGATAAATGTAAATTGACAGGCAGATAGATGGATAGATACAAATTTATATAATTTGAAAACAGCGGTCAAAAGCCAGTAAAAATTATGACGGGAAGGGAAGGCACCATAATGTCTCAAAAAGTACTGACAAGGAAAAACAAAACAATACAAATATCTTACAGGGGATAGCCCAAGATTCTCTTTTTTTTTCTTTTTACAGAAGTAAGAAAAGGAAGCAAGTAAACAAACAAACAAACAAACGAACAACATAAAACAAAAGTCTTCAACTCTTCCCTGGTGTTGGGGGTAATGTTGCAAAATAAAAGCTATCAGTGAGTCTTGGTGGTGGTCAAGAAAGGGGACAAAAAAAGTAATTAATTAACAAGATAAGAAAAGGAATAAATTGCCAGAAGAAAAAGACTGCTAAACTGGCCCCGATAGCGTATAGGGATACCCGATATAAATAATAATAATAATAATAACAACATTTATAATGCGATTATCCACCCCAAGAAATGCTCAAGGCGCCTAACAAGGTAAATACATTAAACTTAAGAAAGTACATGAGACGTTACAGAGAACGAAAATAATTTAACATAATTAAATATAATTAAACAACGTTAATTACATCAGATTGTGAAATACACTACGTCTTAACTAAGGAATTCAGACATTAGATAGGTTTTCAAGTTTTTTTGGCGTATAGGCGCCCAAAAATGTACCCTTTACCTTAGTATGCATCCTTCTACCTTTTTTTCCAGGTTTCAAAGCTATATTTATTTTTAAAATTAACTTACACATTAAAAGACTTGACAGTACAGTCCCTGTCTGGCTCTTTCTGTTTGGGAAGTGCTTTACATTATGCTACGGTCACAAAGGTTCGTACGAACGATAATTTCGTATGAATCTTCCTGTTTTTCCATTGTCTTCCCGAATTTCCATTGTCTGAAAATCGTTCGTACGGCGTTCGTAGCAGTTCGTAATGGCATTTGTGACCGAGGCTTAACAAGGACAAGCATATATACCTGGCAAGGTTGCATCTGAAAATCCAATCATTGTTGCTATGTCAGAAAACGTCCAGTTATTTTAAATCTTTAACGGTCTCACTCAAAAAAGAGAAAATAATTATATGTTCTGTACAAAATAGTGAAACGCCTTCCAGCTGTTCATAATCACAACTGAATTGAAAAGATAACTTCGCTTTTATGCGGTGGTCACATCCCGCCGTACTTGCAAGTGCGTGCTGTCTACGTGCAAAAACGTGGGCAAAATATGGGTATCCGTACGTGATGAGTACCGCCTCCGTACGGATTTGCGAGCACGCAGACACACCGTAGCACTTTTAGTGCACGAGGAACTTTCGCTGCGTTCGGTCTGCGTTCGGGCTGCGAATTTTTTTTCCGTACTCGAGAGGGCAAATACCCCATGTGCGCATGCGCGTGGACTTGTGATTTCTCTGCTACTTCCCATACGAAATGTACATGTATTCGCATCTACTGTGCACGATTCGCGTTCTACGAGTAAACGATGGCATAGTAGTCTTCAAACACAGACTCTGATTTGCCAGTTTGACAAAACAATTACGCATATATCGTGCGTAGCAATAGTACTAGTATTCAAGTCTGAGTAGTTGTATGATTCAGACATTTTAGTGCTTACAGAAATGCATCCCAAATTGAATAGCATGGTATAGTAGTCTGCAAGCACAGACGCTAATCGGACAGTTTGACAACATAGTGTCTTGAGTAGTGCTTTATATTCAAATATGTGTAGTTTTATGATTCAGACCCTACTGGTGCGTGTATTGGAAAGGCATCTCAACTTGTTGTTGTTGTTGTTGTTTTAGTCTTAAGGGCGTGTTTCATTCAATTATGAATATTTACTTGCAGAGTGGCATAGTAGTCTGCAAGCACAGACGCTAATCTGACAGTTTGACAAAATAGTGTTATTCAAGTCTGAGTAGTTTTATGATTCAGACCCTACTGGTGCGTGTATTGGAAATGCACCTCAACTTATAGAGTGGCATAGTAGTATGCAAGCACAGACTTTCCTTTGACAGTTTGACAGAATAATATAGGCCTATTGTGTATTGAGTAGTGCTTTTATTCAAGTTTTCGTAGTTTTGAGAAGGCCAATAAATGACCTCATGGTGTGTGGGTTTGTTCAGAGCCAGAAGGGCATTCGTTGTGTTAAGAGTTAACATCCTTCTGGCTCTCAGCAGACCATGATTATAAATAAAAGTAATACAGAGAGTGCGAGCATACTGGAGGGAGGGCTAGAGAGAGAGAGAGAGAGAGAGAGAAAGAGAGAGAGATATGGAGAGAGAGAGAGAGAGAGAGAGAGAAAGAGTGTGAGAGAGCAGTGGCACAATACATAGGCCTACCATGGGGTCTGGAATCATTAAACTACACAAACTTGCATAAAATCACTACTCATCAATACACAATATATTATTATGTCCTTGCAGACTACTATACTACACTCTACACATTGAGATGCATTTCTAACGCACGCACCAGTAGGGTCTGAATCATACATCTACGCAGACTTGAATAAAGTACTTCTCAGCACACTACTAGTATGTTGTCAAACTGTCAGATTAGCGTCTGTGCTTGCAGACTACTATACCATTCTATACAAGTTGGCGACTTGAATAAAGTACTTCTCAGCACACTACTAGTATGTTGTCAAACTGTCAGATTAGCGTCTGTGCTTGCAGACTACTATACCATTCTATACAAGTTGCAATGTATTTCCATATGCACTACTGGGTCTGAATCATACAACTACACAGACTTGAATAAGCACATCGCGACACATACGCATATTGATTTGTCAAACTGGCAAATCAGAGTCTGTGTTTGAAGACTACTATGCCATCGTTTACTCGTAGAACGCGAATCGTGCACAGTACATGCGAATACATACATTTCGTATGGGAAGTAGCAGAGAAATCATAAGTCCACGCGCATGCGCACATGGGATTTTTGCTCTCTCGAGTACGGAAAAAAAATTCGCTGCCGGGACTCCCTCCCTGCCTTTGTCAATCCCTCCCTACGTTTTCAGACAAACTTGGCGGCCGTGGCCTCCCCAAAAACCGTACGGACTAAAAAACACGCACGGTGGGATGTGACCAAAGACGTTTAAATATAATTACTGATTGCCGCTGCGTCGGGTTGCTTACACATTCTTAAAGGTACATTTCTACTTTCAGGAATGATCATTTTCAATTAGTCGGAAATGTGATGGTTTGCATACGTCAACTGCTGTTAGATCGGATGAACAATCGGCTTGCCCGAAATAGCAACACTTACTCGATACAATCTCCATTCCGAATGATTGCGGTGATGATTGGAATATCGCTATGCACTCAATTAAAGGAAGATATTTGTCTACATTCCGTGTTCTTATAGGTAGGACATGTCATGTTTGTCCTACCTAGCAACAATTATTTGTAAATGTGAATGAAATAATTTGTAAGATGGCACTTCACAAAGATGTATGCATTAAATTTGGTTACATCACGAAATTGCAAATCTATTTCAGCACAATGTAATTGCCACCACAAAGGGATACAAAACATATTTTAACTCGTAGGCTCATATATATATATATATATATATACATAAATAACTATCTATTAGCAACTGATTATATCTTCTCTTTAGGTCACCATGATCAGGAATTGTTGTCTATTCTACCTTTAAAAAGCCTTTAAATCATCATTTAGATACAATGTCAAACTCTTAAATATAGGCCTAATGTATACCCATACAATTCTTAAATATAGTTATAGGCTTATATATAATGTTGGTCCAATTATCATTGTGTTTATTCATAATTTTATCTATTGTTAGATTATTCCTTTACGTCTTAATTTAAACATTCAAATTTGTCTAGCGTCGATTGAGGTGGTAGGGGGGGGGGGGGGGGGGTATGGAGGAAACGTAGACGTCATCTGCGTTAAAAGTCTCTCCTTTTTGCAGCGACTGTGATATGATTAAAGTACCAAAGAGATTCGATCATACACAGTATGTCCTCCGTAGGAGGACTAGAGGGCCAACTAAAATCGTGACCTTTGACATTCCATAGGTTTTGCATTGGATGCATTATGGGGGTTTTGTCCGATTTGAACGACGGTTTTGGAGGGTCAATGAATATTCATGAGCAATGACGTAAAAAATACGCCAACTACTGTTTGTTGATTGGCCATCGACAAAATGTTTTATGTATTAGGTCATGCATAAAACATTTTTTGCATTCCCAGAATTCCCTACGATTTGACCACGAAAATGGCGGTTGTATGAACTGCAACTTTCAAGTTATTCAATTACGAACAATGAAACATTTTTCTTTTAAGTGAATTTCTATTATAATAGAAGTTTGTCAAGTACATCTCAGTGAAGCAGAAAATCTTCAGGCGAGCATTGACATCGAAGTGATACCCTATGATATCAAGAAAAGTAAGTAAAGATCCATTTTGTGTGAAGGTCTCTGAAATGATTGTGATGTGTTCGTCATTGCAGTGAGGGGCTCTCCGCATTGTCACAACGTATTACCCGGTTAACCCCCTACCCTAAATATACACATCCCCGAGCGAAGCTCGGGGATGTACCCCGCTTGCTCCAAAAAGCCGCTGAGCCCCCTACACATTTGCCGACGACACGAATATCTATTCTATCATAACCTTTATCACCTTGGGAGTGTGTTCTGGGTGTTCGGTATTACATGAGCTTCATGCAGCTCTATTTATTTTTAAATAAAAATGTTAAAAACTCACCTAATCCTGCCTTTTTATCAGTAAAGTCCTTCACACAGCGAACAAAGTTGTGTGCAGTCCTATGGGGCTCGATCTCATGTAATCGCTGTATATGAACCGGAAGGTAATCGCAACTCTGTGAAGGTCAAGTCACGTGACGAGATCGCCCGAGTAGCACGCGCGGAAGCAACTGCTGTAGCAGACGACGCGACGTCTATACTGTGTGCAATGTAAATTTATAGCGTAATCGCCCAGATTCATTCATGATTCAGGCAGAAATTATTCAGCGTACGTAGAAACTGCCATGGAAACGAGAATGCTCAAAGAAGTTGTGGATGATGTGCTCGGAAGTACTTTTGTACTGAAACAAAAACAGGAGTCCATGCTCATAAGCGCTGCCAAAGGAAATCACACCATGGGGATCCTTCCCACTGGATACGGAAAAAGTTTGATTTATGCCCTCCACGCACCACTTTTGAACAAAGTAGGCATATTGTGTTTTTAAATGTAGCTGTCGTTTTTTTTATTGTCTTAATATTTTTTGTTAATCAGCTTTCTTGAATGGAACATGCAACAGAAAACAAGCGCCGTTTAATATGATTTTGTATAAGTTAATATTAAGGCATTGCCGTATATATACAAACTAGGGGTATGTTTGACCTTTTTTTTTTTTTTTTTTTTTTTGCCAGTGTTTCATGATTTTTTTAGAGGGGGACAAAATATCAAATGTCCCCCCTCCTATATACGATTTGAGGTTTAACTTGTATTTTTAAGATTATATGCGACTTTTTGGTGTTTTAGTCGATGTGAGACCTTTCATTTTTCTTGTCAGTTTGTTTTGGAGTCGTTTGTTGGTTTTTACCTACCTCTCCACCTCACTTATTTATTTTTTGAAGAAAAAAAAATCACCAACAAGTTGAACAACAAGGTTTTTGTTAGTTTGTTCGTTTGCTTGTCGGAGAGGTGGGTCTCTTGCACGTATCCTGATGGAATAAGGCTCTGTCATGGGTGTAAAGGGGTGTAAAGTAAACTCTCATTTTGTGTTGTTGTAGTTGTTTTTTGGGGGAGGCCGTTCTCAAGGCCATCTTTTTGATCTTCTTTGCCGCTCCTTAGCCCCCCCCCCCCTCCGTTTTGGAATTGGTAGCGGCACACCCCCGTCAAAATAACAGTCCCCCCCCCCCCCCCCCCCCGGGGGGAGTTATACAACCTCCACAATCTTTTCCAAATGTGTCATAAGTATATGCACGCCACGGGTTAGGTGCTCCCGACCCACTCATTTTACATGAATGCAAAAAGGAATGAGACGATCGAGATTCATTCATGCTGGTCTAATTTCAGATCATTATTTTATTTGCATGCATACAGTATACATTCATCGGATAGCGGGCCTTAAAAAGTCCGTCTGATCATGCAATGAGATACCAGGCCCAAATAAGGAACGGAACGGCATACTTCCCATAATTATGTGGATGCAAGACCAGCCAAAAAAAACAAAAAAAAAAAACAAATACAAAAAAACAAACAATAACACACATAAATGAATGAAAATAAAATATAAAATTAAGGTTTCAAAATTAGGCAGAGCTGCTGGAAAATGTACTGGTTTTGTCCCAATCACAATCGGTCTTAAAATGATCACTTAAAGATATAATAATAATCAATAAAATAAGATTGGTGGGACCAGCCCCCCCCCCCCCCTCCCCATTCCCATCCTGCAGCATAGTGAATATGATTATATTTAACCAAAAAGAAAATTGAAGAAACTAATAACATTCATATTCACTGTCTAAAATATATAACTAACAAACACAGTTATATAGTTACCTTTACAAATGTATGATAAACTAAAACCTGTGCATGCATTAATCTTCTTCTTTTTTTTTTTTTTTACAGCTGAATCCACAGAAAACACACATAACCCTCGTAGTAAGTCCGCTTAAAAGTCTAATGCTGGACCAGGTGCGCAGATGGAAGAATCTTGGCATCAGAACTGCGGCCATTCTTGGCCATTCAGGTCATGACATGGACAGGGAGACTGAAAACGGTAATTCAAACAGCAACGAGAGATTTTACACGTTGTGGGTCATACAGCGGATTATACCAGGTGTCCCAGAAATAAAGTGGAACGAAGATTTTTCAGTATGCTTGCCTTAATTCAAAAGCTACATATTTGGTTTTACATTATTGGATAAATCATTTTCTACCAAAGACCAAAGAGAATGATGCCAAGATTGTTGTAAATGGTTCAGTAATTTTGATTCTATGCCCGTTTCTTTTAATACAATCATTTTCAAATTTCGCATGCTTTTAGCGACCAATATATAGGAGTACTTGTGTCGGGAATGGCGTGTAACATGCGTCCGTTTTCCGATTTCAGTTTTTCTTTTGTTTGCATGCATCAATGGGCTCCCCCCGAACATTCGAAATTTGAAAATGACTTTATTTAAAGAAACGACATGAATCAACACTACTCAATCAAATTCAAAGATCTAATTAGTATCATTCTCCTCGGTAGAAAATTCTTTACCCAAATGATGCAATAAAATTATACATTAAGGATCGTCATCACTTGTATAGGTAGGGCGTAATAGCATTACCATAATTTACATCACAACAAATAGTGCTTCTTCTTGCCACAGTTATGGTTAAATATATGGTAATAGTGTATAACATTATTATTATTGAAGTGATAATGCAAAACATCAAATCCGATGTACAATAAAATAGATAGACGACATACACTGTAAAAACTGGGGTGTTAAAATTGACACCAGTCGGTTTTAGTAGAGGACTACACCTTCAGGTATTAAAATTACTACCTTAGAGTTTGGACATAACACCAAAAATGTTAGAATAACACCATTGGGTGTTGAATTAACACCACAGATGTAAAACGCATGGCGTTGTCCTCTATGTACACCCGATATCAATATAGTTCTTGTTGTATCTGTTGATAAGAAATACAAGTGGAATAGATGTGGGATGTGATTATTTCACGTGTTTATATACAGAATGCACTCGATAGAATTTGACATGAATGCATCGATCACAACGTTCCTGTTATTTCTTCATTTATTAAACAGACCTGATGAATGGAGGGACAGACCTCGTTTTTACTTCCCCGGAGGCCATCCTGTCCCCTAAGTGGTGGCAATGGGTGCGGAAGTTTCAAAACAGGATTTCGTTGCTGGTGCTAGATGAGGTTCACTGCTTTACAAAATGGCATGTTCTTGAAAATTATTTATATATTTCAAGCCATTATCATACAAAATACATGTCTTTTAAAAGCTTATCACTTTTGTTTCTGCTAATCATGTGATTACATGGGCCCATTCAAGATAGCTCTGCATTATGAAGCTGCGTGAAAGTCTTAAACAGCAAGCGAGTTTGCAAAATGCGCCTTCAAAATGTGACATATTCATATAAGACAAAATAGGTATTTCCTCTTCATCGTTTACATAATGAAGGCCTATACATATACTCTGCACCAATGTCATTTTCATAAATATTAACAAGGAGCTACGTTTTCTGAGCTCAGTTTACTTCACTCATGCACAGTGGGATGTGCACTTTCACATGAAGACACTAATTATAAACCATAATTACACATTATCAAATTCACAACATTCACTGATAGGTAAATAGGTCAAACGAGTCAATTTTACCAATCATTTGTGTTCATCTTACAGGGGTCTTACATTCAGGGAGGAGTACCTCCGGACCACATCTTTGACATCCAGGCTGGCATGCCCTATAATGCTTCTTACAGCCACGGCAACAAACAGAATGGTCACAGAAATACTTCAAAACCTGAATCTCCGCAGGGAAGAAGTAGAAATATTCGCCGCTATTCCCAACAGGTTGGTTATACCTTATCATCATAAGCAGTTAATGTGAATGATCATTATTAATGATTTCTTCAAGTCAATTGATCATGATCATAGTATACATACATAGTATCTACTACTGAACTTCTCTTCCCTTATTGTAATAATAATTATGTGAGAAATCTTAAAGGAAAATGAAAATCAGACAGCAAAAACAAAATAAGAATACAGCCCTGCAGGGTTGCGACTAGGAACATTTATAAATAATAAATATGGTTAAGAGTGATCAGGGGTATATCAAAGATTTTAATAGGGACAGGGTTCAACAGGGGGCGGAAGGAGAACTTGCGCGCTCGCAAATCTACATTCTGCATGATACAAAATATCAGTAAAATGCAGTCAATATCTTTATGTATTTATTTATGCATTTATTAACATTAGATTATTATTATTTTTATTGTTGTTATTATTATTATTATTATTATTTTTTAATTATCATTATTATGATGTCGATGACTATTATTGTTGTTACTTTCATTGTTATTATTCTCTTTCATTTAATTTATTTATTTGTTATATTTTGTTTTGTTTGTTAGGAATTCAAACATGAGTCCGGTATCAGGGTATTAGCCAATCAAAATCGCGAATTTCGAGACTTATGTTTGAGTTGCTGAATTGGGTTTGATATCAGCTTTTATACCACAGGGTCCAGGGTTTCATAATTACTCGGATAGGCCCTTTTGAATATCATAAATGAATCATAAGGGAATTGACAGAACTTTAAATCGGACAGAAACCTGTGTAATACTCGTTATCAGTTGAGGCACATTAATTGTCTACAGCAGAGAGTCATAATGTCATAAACTATTAGGCTACATACGGACATTTAATGAAATCTTGTGTGTAAGGAGACTTTTAAGGAATATATGAATAGCTCTGTGGATATGACTGAGTTCATGTACCTTTAATTGTTCTATCCACAGACCAAACATTCATCTATCAGTGGTTCCGGTGAAGGACAAGTTTGAAGCCATTGGATGGTACTTGGATGAATTAAAGGAGAAGGGTGTCGATGCTGCAAAAACCATCATTTATGCACGGTAAATAAATTTTAAAACGCAATTTTCATTTTTCTTACGGAATTAAGTTTTATGAAGGTTTTCATTTTCAATTAACTAGTATGTCAAAACTTTAGGCGAATCTTTATGACAGCGATGCGTTCATTCTTACGTTTAACGTTTTGCAATATAAAGAATTATGTTCACATTATAAGGGGTCAATTTCATAAGGAGTTACGGTTAATCGTTACTTTGCTCAATAAACGGTTTTCCGTTCAGTTACAATTTATATCACTTTCACTATTGTTGACTGGATCTTAAAAGAGGCACACGTGGATTAGCTTCAATATCCTTAATAATGTCACTAAGTATTGTTCTTTCAGACAAATCGACCACGTTGCTGAACTCTACACATGGCTCAACGAAAGCCTCGCCGAGTCCGCCCATGCTCCAGGACCAGGGCAGTCTTGCAGTGTGGAAAGTAGACTGATCGAAATGTACCACGCATCAACGGACTCAAAGAGTCAGGAACGAATATGTCGTAACTTTTCCACCGAAGGTTCTAAGCTGCGCTGCGTTGTAGCAACAATAGCATTCGGTTTGGGTGTCGACATCGCCGACATTGATCAGGTTATCCACTGGGGATGCCCTAGTGATGTCCTCTGCTATTGGCAAGAAACAGGCCGATGCGCGAGGGATGGAAGACCCGGAAAAGCCATTATGTATCTGCCACCCTTTTCAGTCAACAAGAGATGGGTTGATGAAGACATGAGGGACCTTGTCCAATCATCCCGCTGCATCCGGAAATCGGTGTTGAACACGCTCTTCGTGCATGGCATGGAAAAGGACAATGTACAGGTGATGTCATGCTGCTCAGTTTGCGACAGTGCTAAGTAATACGGGACCCATAGCATGTATCCATTTCTATGAGTCAGTGCACAATTTAACACTGCGACGCTGTGCATCCATTCTCGTAGAAAGTGCTTTCAGCTTTTTACCAAGGTTCTTTGGATTTCGCAACACCTCTTTATGGTCGAACCCTTCAAAGCCTTTGTGTTGTCTGAAGGGCAAGTATTCAAACAGTCCAAATCCATCGTTCTCATCCACAAACAATGCAACATCTTGTTTGTATACATCCTCTGCTTTCTTCCTAGTTGGCGTCTTCATGGAGACGATCCCGGCATCACTGAACATGATATCCAGGTACCTACCAAATGGTCCTGACATCTTGGCACATCTCTGCGCGTGTTTCTCAGTCACATTTCCATGAGCGAAGTCGATCATACCTGCAAAAATTGATACAGAAAAAAAAACAGTTAAAATATAATTGTTGAGAAGATCAAATCAACCTTGATTTATAATTGCATATCACGTCACCTACGCACAACGCAAAATGCGTCAAACATTGCAACTGACATACCCTTGTAGTCCATGTTAATGTGCTCAGTACCAAGGTCCATCCCTATGTTTCCTCCGGGCTTGCCAGTGACATTGATGACTCTGTTCCAGATCAAATTGTTCCTGATGTCAGAAGGAGCAAATCCACCGATACCTGATGCCATGAAAAAACAATTTGCGAAATCTAAAACCAACATTTCACCAACATGACCAAGGAAATACTTTCTACTTTTCAAACCCCTCGTTCGAGGATCATTTCATGATGTTCAAAGGATCGCATGGGCACCATCCCTTTAACGTTAACTAGCTAGGTCACTATTAGTTTGAATGCACATGCCATCATTATGACCGTTCATCAGTATACACTTTATTAATTGTGTGTTTGCCAGCGTCCTTCTTTCGGCAAATGGCACAAATCTCCTATCTCTTAAACAATGCTTAATCTGTTTATCCCCAAACTCACAATATGCACATCCTGGAGGATTCGTTGTCTAGTACACCTAATCACAAATGAAACGGACGTATTCTATGTGCATTTCAAGTGGAAGTGGGTCTAAAAGATGATGTGATGATGTGGCACACAGAATATATTTTTGGCACATAATAATAAGTTTATCGTGAGTGTCATGAAGTCTTGTCCTGTCAGTTATTCTCGCATCGAGTCAAATGAATATCTTATCAATGTAAAATCTTATAAGTCTTCAAATTCCAGACTCACATGCTAAAAAGTAGTGGGCATTGATGAGGTACTTTGGGTGTCTCTTTGACCAGAAAGTTATGAGATCGATTTTCCAGTCTTCAACCATGACTGGTCCATTTCCAGCCCGAACTGCTGCTCTCCTGGCTAGATGTCGCAATCCTTCCAGAACGAGAGCTCTACTGTGGTTCAGCACATGGTCGTCGTTTTGAGAATCAAGGGCGCATTCTTCACTGCAATACCACTTCTCTGCGAAGATATATATATGGAATGCATTGGAACTAATGGATTTGTGAAAATTTGTTCCCTCTTCTTATTCTAAGGTACGGTTAGGGCTAATAAGATGCTTGTATAATTTATGATCGAACCTCATCAACTAGACTTTTGACATCCATGGAAAAAATGGGAATATGGAATATATAGTCCACGAATAGAGTTTTGGCTTGCATATCGCAGATTCTGGTAGAGTTTTATCCAGATAGGGACACCAAACGTTGCAGGATTAGTTCTATTTAGTGGGTTATCCAAACTTGCTAAAATGTTAATATTTGAAATTGTGTATTTATAATATTCCTGAAACCTTGTAACTATGAACAATTACAATATTCTTACCGGGTAAGAGATCAGTCAACTGAAGACCAATGCATCTGTGGTGATACCATTCATGACCCCTGCAGTTTCCTTTCAATGCGCACTGCGCCATGTTTGTGTTGCCCTCTGGATCGACTTTCCGCTGGCACACACAGTAGATGTAACTCGGACCACTCTCACAGTCGGCGCTGCAATACCAGTCTTTCTCTTTGTCTGGAGCAGCTGTCAACCCAACACAACTAAGGTGAAACCAAGCCTTGTGACATGTTGAACTGCAACACAGCACCATGTCGTCATTCTTTTCTGTATTAATTATTTTAAAAGGTTGGAAAAACATGTATCAGTCTTGTCGAATACAACTCAATTTTCTTTCAACAGAAGTTAGAGAAAACATTATTAAATTCATCCCCTAACTGATAGAGTGATATGTGTTTGAAGGATATCTTCTTTTTCTTCTATTGTCCACTTTTAAAATGCAACGCCCGTCTCCAAAACGAATTTGGGAGGTTTAAAATGCAGTTTAAGATAATTATGTTAGTAATGGCTTTGGAAAAAAATCGATATAGTGTACAATTCAGCTTGTAACTTATTTACCATTAGGTATGGCATTAATTGTCACTTGATTTTGGAAGCTTTTATCATATAATGAAACGGGAGCATATTCAGTTAAAAGTGCAAAAGAATAGATACTGGTACTGATGGACATGCCTACCAGATTTGCAGAGGCAATAGCCTAGTGCATCATCTGTTCCTTCAGAGGCCTCATTCTTGTATGCTTCTGCAGCTACTTGAACTGATGACTTATCGGGCTCCTGGTATATGTAGTCCACAACTTGTTGTGCCACACTCTTTACCCATTGGAGTTGTTCCTCTGTCGTTCCTTTAGCAGGGAAACTATCAGGGATGTCGTTTAGGGATGACGTTCCACAGAACTTCAATGCACAAAGGAGAGTGTACGCCTCGGTCACGAACTGCATAAATTATAAAAATGATTATTATAATGTGACTTTTAAGTTATGCTGGGATCATTCTTAAACTATCAAAACATCGTAACCCCCCCCCCCCCCCCTTTCTCCTTTTACTGACATTTCCATCATCATTTTTGTCAGTATAAGCTTTAATCTTGAATAATTGTCGCCATTCCAATCCACATTTTGAAACGTCTTTCTCCAATTTCAGTTACTTGAGGGAAATTCATCAACACCCCTCCCCCCTTCACATGAACACAAGCAAAAGCAACAAACGCACACACACACACACACACACACGCACACACACATACACACACTCACACAAATACGGCTTACCTCGTACATATCCCAGACATGCTGAACATTTTGCATCACGTCTTTTTTGAAGGAATGGTGATTGAAGTCGCATTTCAGTTGTGCAAGTGTTCCTCGTGCAGAAATACTTTGACCTCTGAAGAACACATTGTTCGAGTCCTATTATAAAGATTGGCAATATATCTGAATAACGTGATTTATGACATATTTTTCAATGATATCATTTACAAGCGATCATTTCAGTTTCTGGCTCTGACTTTGCAATTTACACGTCCTGTTTTGATTAATCGACAAATGAAGAGAATTTGACACCTAACCCTATCTTTTTATTGAACTGCAATATAATTTTTCCTAATCGACATTGTCATTCACGTTTTGAGACACAGAGCATAAAAGGTCATATAAGACGGTGAAAACTCTTTTATTTGATCAATTGTAATTTGCCAACACGTATTTACTGTGGTCCATGTAGGCATTATTTTAACAAGACCGTGGGAGGGGGGGGGGCATGACGCCCATGCTATTAACCCTCCAATTAAGATGATAACATGACTTTTAGACTCGAATATCATCTCACTTAAGAATTATATTGGGCTGCACCAGTGAGAATGTTCTTCCTTTCAAACTGACCTGCAATAGGAGGATCTCCTTGTGGAACTCCTGAGGTGTTGCAAAGAATGCGTCGAGTCTGTCCTCCCATCGTTCCCCGTTACTTCGCGCTCTCTGGGCGTGTAATATGCGTTCGATTGTCAGCCCGTCGCCACTGACGAGGGTCTGTGTTGGTGTTCCTTCGGTAACAGGCACATAGGTCTGGAGGCGCTCCAGGACTGAAATTGTCCCCTGCGTGGTACTAGGATTGGCGTTCACAACTCCAATTGTTACCTGTATTATAGGTAATTATTATCTGAATGTCAACATCTATTTTTCTTTGATAATATAATCTGAACTTATAGCAGTATGCCCACTATTTTCCTGGTTTCTCTCAGTATGAAGGTAGTTTAAAGTTATACTTCTAATCATTAGATATTACATTATCAACGCGAAGTGAACATTTAATTTGTCAAGTTGGTACTGGATAAACAACTAAGGCATACAATTTGAAGTACTCAAATCGGGCACTATAATTCAGATTCAAGTTAAAACAAACAAATTAAAAAAAGACTGTGAGTTGTATATTGAATAAGGCCTCTATAGCTGCACCCCTGGTCAAATTCTCACCATTTCAGACTTCTTAGCCATGGCAGCTGTTTGTGCGTGTTCTTGTGTGATGGGAAGGTCAGGAGATAAGCTCTCTAAAAAGCCCATATGCCTCCCCATGATGTTCGATACCACATCTACTAAGCGCATTCGCTGGCGGTTGAAGACTTCCGGTGAGGGCAAGAAGCTAAACGGGTCTAAGTCCTCTGCATCGCTCACTGTCGAGGATGACGAAGAAGCTGGCACCCTGTCCCTTGCCGCGTAGCACATCGTCTGAAGGAGGAATTTGTTGCTATGTGTTCTGCCTTGATGTTTTGCTTCACATCCCTTCTGCACGTTGTCAATACAGAGTCCAAATGTAGGAGGACCGGTAATGAACTTTAGCTTCCGACGTATTGTCATGCTCGGCGCTTCCTGATCAATTTAGGGAGAGAGGGATTTCGTATTATCCACATGTCAATTCATTTCAGCATAATATTAATTGAGAAGGAAACACCGATTTTTTTTTTTAGTGTTTTCGTGTTATCTAGAGTAAAAAAAAAGTCATACATTGCTACAAGAGGAAGCGGTCATTTCCTCAAACTATATCTCGATACTGCCAAGTTCTTACTAAGGGGACGAGCTGTGGGAATAAAGAGCTTTATAGATTTTAATACGAACAACTTTCAGAAAAAAGAACATAGTAGACGACTAGTATGGATGTACATAATTTTGTTAATTACTGTGAATATTCAAAATGGTGTATGACTCAAGTACACCCTATATTCTTCACCTCAATTGTACACTTCCACTCTTTAAGTTGTTGGTCATGATTTTCCGCCATTCTATCGACATGGAACCTGACGCGCTCTGCTCCCATGGTGATGCCACTGTGATTGAGCGTCCCGGAAGACTTTCTGGGACACTCCTTGGCGCACAGTTCTATTCCCATGTCGCCTGGACAAATTGGAAGCTGCGTGGCGAGTGGGTGTATAATGCCATGGCTAGTATAATTCCCATTCTGCGGTCGATGATTTCCTTTGCCTCTTTATCGGATAGTCCCCTTTTAATGGATAAGAAAAATAAGATCGTTTACGTTATTATCTTTCTTATAAGAAGCGTATAAAGTACTTTTCACCGCAAATTATTGCTTGGGAAACAGAATTTGGTTGTTGTACCCTCCCCCCCCCCCCCAAAAAAAAAGTCCAATAACATGACACACAAAAACCTCGGACTGCCAATTAAGGCTATCAGATTCGAAATATTAATTCAGTTGTTGAGTTCCTCTAACTTCTCCCGTCTCTATCTTAATGCCACAAAATCATATATTTACATAATTACGTATTGTGCGACACTAAATTGTCCTTTTGCATGTGTTTAGTTTATCTGTGTAATGTTAATTTATAATTTCTTATGTGAAGGAAAGCGCCCACAATCTCTCTTACTTTTCAATGACCCCCGCTTTATCCCCCAAAGTACATAACTATGATCAGTGTGAAATGTATTCAGGTTATCACTTATCAGTACTACATGTTGTACCTCCGAGAGCCTTTCTTTCCTTTTGTTCTTCCTCTCTTGGCCCCTTTGACCGAAGGCATCATTGCCGAGATGCAACTGATTGAGAGTGGCATAATCTTCTCGGTGTCCTCTACAA